>JBBMEF010000023.1:8613129-8675036 GCA_037832685.1 Sicyos baderoa
TATATTTGCAATATTTTTAAAAAGTTGCTATAATTCTAATGCAGAGTAGGAAAATTGCTATACAGCGCAAATTCCCAATATTTTAAGCAAAAAAACATTCCATCAAATGTTCAAAAAAAAAAAAGCAAGTAAAATAGTAAAAGATAATAAAAATAGGTTGAGAAAGATTAAGACATTTTTTTCTTTTATTAAACATTAGTTCATTTCCTATTTGTGTGAAATTAATTAAATCGGATTGATTTTGGATTTGGTCCAAAAAGAAGAAAATTAAATCAATAATTTTATTTTTTATTTTCGGTTCCACTTTTTGGCTAACTGGCTAGATCGATTTGATTTTCAGCTTGACCTAAAACGAACAAAACTGCACCAATATCATCATCACCTCTAATTGTAATTGGTCAATATTACATTATTTAACGTTAAAAAAGCTTGGGTAGTTTAACCCTATCGACATAGTAAGCACACTAAGAAACAAACTTCAAAAAACGTTAAAAATAAAATTGTACCTTAGGGAAGATGGAGGAGCCATTGATGAGAGCCAACTGGGGGAGGAAGGAATAAACGGTGACCGGGATGGAGCAAATGGGCCAGAATGCGTAATGGGCGTAAGTGAGGCCCATTAGAAGGCCCATGGACCTGACCCCGAATGTAATTGGGCTGTACTTTGAGAACGCGACTTCCAGAAGCCCAAAGGCCCATCTTTTCACTTGGTTGAGCGCGTCGGGGAGGCTTATGGGCGCGTCGCCGTAAAAAGCAGCCCTGTTTGGATTGCAGAATACGCTCCTCCACCCTTCGCATTGCAAACGGTACCCTGTGTAGTAGTCCTCCACTAGCGACCCATATTTAAACCCCACCTCCAAACAAAATAAAGTTAATGAATAAATAAAACAGAATATTGCCAAAAGAACACATTTTATTTTATTTTATTCTCTGAATTTTAGTGTACTTTTTTCACTAGGACACGCCCAAAACAGATGCTGAATTCCTATTTAGCCAGAGAATCGATCGGTTAGCGGGTACGAAAAATTCTACACAATGATGAAATTCACCACTGAGAACTCCCAGCAAAGAAATCATGTTTTGATCCCCACAAAATGAATGGTTAATTTAACAGGGATGGACGAGGAAGTCTTTCGATGATGAGTTAGTTTGACTAGTTAGAAAATTTAAGTTTTTATAATAGATTGTTTGAATGTAGATTTTTATGAGTTATAGTTAAAATTTCGTTTGAATGTAATTTTAGAATGTTAAAATATCATTTTAGTCCCTAAATTTTGACATTTGTTCCATTTTGATCCTAGACTTTCAAATGTCCAAATTTAGTCCTTCAACTATCTCAAAAGCTTAAAAAGAGTCATTTCTGTTTAAAACTTTTAACAGACGTTACAAAATGTCGTTATTTTGAATAAGTTGAAATGAATGATTAAAAATGAGAATTAATTTTGAGTAATTAATAATACATAATTAAAAATAATGAATTATTTTGAAGGGTTAAAATGATAAGTTATTCTAAGTAGTTACAAAAATTCATTTAGATATAATTTTATGAACCGTAATAAGTAAATGTTTCATCTAAAATCTCCTTAAATTTAACCAACAAACACCCCCAAAAGGTACTATTCCTAAAATAGTAATGAATTTCCCTATACATGGTTGGGGAAGAAAATAGAAGAATGCCAAATATGTATTAATTTAAATAAGACCAAAATGCATTAAAAATCATACCTTGGAACCCCATTTGGTATTATTCTCATAATCACAACCAGCAACAAGATGTGCCAAGTCCAAGACATCTCGAGATCGAATGGGGCTTTCCACAACATGATTTGGGCCGAGTTCAAGAGGCTCAACTGGCTCAAGTGAAGACGGGCCTCCAAAAAAGGCCCGTCGAACAAAAAAACAGCCGGTGCCAACATAATTTGGGCCCAAAAGCCCATCCATACCAACTGGATTAGTTATAAATAGGCGCTTTAATTCAGCGGCGTAAATGTCATTTTTGCTAACTCCACGAAACCGTTGAGGGAACTGAACATAACCCAAGTCGCTCGCAAGTTTTGGGTCCAAGAAATAGCACAAGGCTCGAGTTGGTGTTTGCGGGTCATTGGAATACATGTCGCAATCTAAAGTCAGAATAATTGGCGCATTCGTCATTGTAGCCGATACTCGAAGCTATTGAAATAAAGAAATATAGATATTTTTAAGGGTTAATATGATGAATAAATTGTAGGGTTTAAGCATTTAAGTGTAGTGAGTTTGTAGGGTTTACCAGAGTATTAAGAGCACCAGCCTTGAATTGGTGATGAGAAGTTACACTTTTTTGTCTTGAAACATAGATGAGATTTGGCAGTGATTCTCCACTCATGTCTTTGTTTTTACTACTCTCCAACAATACCTGCCTCACACTAATTTCCATAAAAAACAATACAAATAATTTTAATTTTAATTTAATAATAAAGTGATACCTGAATGATTGTAGGATGATTCTGGCGGGTAAATGATTTTGTCCATTCATCAAAACTCATATGCTCTTCTTCTCCATTCATGAACTCCTCTCCAACACTCCCTTTCTCTAAAACATTTTCTACTCTCATCTTTATTTTCTCATACATTATCTGCAAATCCGTAAACACCAATAATTTAGGTCTCGTTTGCCAAATCAACCATCTAAACTGACTTCATTCTATTTTATCTTCTAAACTTTTAACTATCTATTTTTTTTTATTAAATCATATACTTGCAAAAAAAAAAAAAAAAAAAATTGAGGTGAATTTTAATCACAATTCATTTTTTAATAAATAAAAAATGTTAATATTTGAAAGTCTTTTTAAAGACAAAATTAATATAAACTTTTTAAAAAAAATTAATGATAATAAATTATAAAGTATCAATACCAAAAATGATATTTTAAGTTAATAAATAATAAAAAAAAAGCATTAACAAATAAAATGATCAATTTAAATCTATAACATCTAGATCATCCATAATCACTTAAAAAGTATAAACAAATGAGAAATATCTTTAAAAAGTATAAACAAATAATAAATGGAATTGTGAAGATATGTATTTCATGCGGATGGTCAATTTCGTACTCTCATTTAATTATGTTGTCTATTATTCTTGCGGAGAGTCAATTTTGTGGTTTTTAAGAGTTAGAGTCAATTTTGTGGTTTTTAAGAGTTAGAGTCAATTTTGGAGTTTTTAAGAGTCAAGAGTCTATCGTGGCTTTGTCCATTGCAGGGCATTGTCATTTGAAAGTTTTGTCCTTTTTTACTTTGATGATTTGTATGTTTCCAAAAATGTAAATTCTACTTTGATTTTTAAGATTCCAAAATGTACTTTTTTGTCTTTCCCTAGGGATGGTAACAAAAATAAAAAAATGGACAAAATTGAACAGAACCAAATTTATTTATTGGATTAATTTGGACTTTTTTACCTAATATTGAATATATTAATTTTTATTTGTAAAAATCAAACCGATCTAATAAAAATTTATTTATTTTCATTTTTATTTTTATTTGTTAGTTTAACCTTTTACTAGTAAATGATTAATTATTTTGTTTAATTTAATTGTAAATTTTTTTAAAGAAATATTCAAATATGTGTTGGAAGTAAACTAATAAGTAAAATGGTAAAAATAATTAAATCGTAATGAAATCAAATCGAAGAAAATCGAGCTAACTATTTTGTCTTTTATTGGACATTGGTTCAATTTCTTCTTTTGTCAAATCAATTGAATCAATTTTTGATTTAGCCTAATGTTTTTCAAAAACGAATCAATGATTTTACATTTTATTGAACATCGGTTTAGGGGTGAACAGAGGTCGGGTTGGTTTGGGTTGAAGATGTTTTTCAATCCAACCCAAATTTTTGGGTAGGTAATTTTTCAACCCAACCCAATACTATATTTTTTAGTTAAGTTGAGTAGGGTCATCAGGTTCATCAATACATTATAAATATATATATATATATATATTTAATCAAATTAGTCATATTTTATACATAAACAAAATAAAATCTATAATCATTATCATATCAAGTTAATGAAATGATATAAATATTCAATATGCAAAATATTCAATAGAAGTCATTCATTATTATTACAACTAGGGGTGCACAAAAATCCGACAACCCGAAAAACTCGAACTAACCCAACCCAATTTGACGGGTTGGGTTGGGTTGAATACATAAATGGGTTGGGTTTGGTGCAAAATATGAAATTTTCATGGGTTGGGTTGGGGTCAAGGGTTGACCTAAAATCAACCAAACCCAACCCGAATTTATCATTTAGTTTAAAAAATATTTTTTTTACCTATAACATAATTATTATATTATTATATTATTTAATTATTTATATTATATGTATATGTATATTTATTTTATTTTATTTTTATTATTATTATTATCATTATATTTTTTATTTTTTATCATATTTTAAACTTTCAACCTATTGATGAGGTTTCGAAATTAGGTAAGTTTGAGTTTCGCATTTGCAATAAGAATCTACTTATGTTAATGTTCGTTTTACGTTTCTAGGAATCGAAAAAGGGACGTTAGATGCAAATCTATGAACCCGATAACCCAACCCAAAAATAAAAGGTTGGGTTGGGTTGAGTTGTGTCTTTAATTGGGTTGGGTTGGAGAATTGATCAACCCGAATTTTTGGGTTGGATTGAAAATCACCCCAACCCAACCCAACTCAATTCATGTTCATCCCTAATTACAACTATGGTTCATATAAAGATCTAAATTATATCACATAAAATAAATAGATAATTAAACAACATAAACACATATATATTTTTAGCATGACTATTATAAAGACTTAAAAATAAAAACGATAATTTTCTCAAAAAAAAAACTAATAATAAAAACGATAGAAAAATAAAAACTCTAACCATTATAATTAAATAAAATAAAAATATATATAATCTAAATAATTAAATATCATAATAACTATGTTCTTTTTAGACAATAATATATTGGAGATGAGAATTCGAACCTGTAACATTATAGTTATTAAGTCATACAAGATCCTAATAGAGTTATGCTACTCTCGGCACATAATAACTATGTTATATGTATAAAAATAAAAAACTCAATTTTAAATCTAATAAATATATTATGAAGTTTAGATTAGAGTAATAATAGAGAATAGTTTCTCAAAAAAAAAAAAAAATAATAATAATAATAGAGAATAAATTTATAATTAAAAAAACAAATAATTTATTTTTAAAGAAAATCGCTACCATACCTTAATCTTATCCGTTTCGAAGTTCAAATCCCGATTGGACGAAAAGAAGGCATCAGGATTTCTCTCAACGACGTCGTTTTTCCTACAAAACGGTAACCAAACGCCGGCGAATTTCGCCGCCTCCATAAAAGCAAACAGCGTCACGGCGGAGCCTCCGTCATCGGAGACATAAACGGAAAGTTTCCGCGGCGGGTAGTCGTAGGCCAAGACCGACAACGCCGTGTTGACAACGTTAATCGGCGGCTCCTTGTACGGATCCGCCGTGCAAATGAACACATCCAACGCCGGAAACTCCGAATCTTTGATGAGGTTTGCCGGCATCTCACGGCGGCGGAGCGGGTTCATACGGAAGGCTTGAGTTGAGGTCCACATGAAGGATAAAACGACGTCGGAGATGAAAAGGGAAAGAGAGATGAAGAAGGAAGGTAAAGAGGTGGCTTTTAGAAGTGATGCTATGTGGTGGTAAAATAGGGCAAAAATGGCGGCGCTGTACGCCGCCGCGAAGAGGCGGTTGAAGGCGACGGCGCGTCGAGATACGTGTTGGGAGTTTAGGGGTAAGCCCTTGGCGGCGGCGCGTGCTCTGATATCCTCCATTTAATTTTTTTTTTTTTTTGCTGGTGATTTTTTATTCTTTTGAGATGATGAAGTGAAAGTCCCAACCCAACTTTATAGGAAATGAAATTATTGTTGAGTTGTGTTAAATTAATAATCAGGAAGGAAATGATTTGGCCGAGATTTGAACTCATGATCTCCTGATATCATGTGAAATAATGTGAACATTTATCTTAAAATTAATTGGTAATGAAAGGAGTAGTCAACATATCTTATAAATACTTGTTGATATCCCCACCTTATCAATGTGAGATTCTCAACAATTATTACCACAACAAATAAGTCATTCTCAAAATAATATATAGTGTTAGGTTTTCACGAGTTCACCACTTTTAACTGAAAGTCAATGGTGGAATTGATTATTTTGTTTGATGTTAATTTATTTTAAGTCTACCATCTGTGTCTGATTAGTTCACTTTCCCCAACATCGCTTTTTATTAGGGGTTAAGATGAGGTTTGAATTGAGTTAGAAATATTCACTTTGGTTAATTGCATACAAAAATTAAAGTTGACTAAAATTATAACTAAATTGGTTTAGTTGATAACGTAGTTAGTTATTTTAATTGGTGTTATTTAATTTTAACTCCACCATCACAATAGGTTCTTACTTGAGAGCATTACTACAACCTTTTATGTAAGGTTTGTTGATCACTTCTCCAAATATATGTACTAAAAAAAAAAAAAGTTGACTAAAGTGTGAGGAATTTTAAGTTTCAATTTATTAATAGTTAATTGATATCAAATATAAAAGTAAACTAAAAAACATTAAAAAAAAAATTAAAAGTTAGCATTATTAAAATGTTAATTTTGCGATTCTCAAATATATAAATTAAATTAAAATTAGATCGTAAACCTAAGAATTAAAAATGTAATCTTTCATATACTTTTTTGAAGTTCAATAACGGGTGGGGGATCAAACTCATGATCTTTTCGATTCATTAATACACATTAATGTCGCAAATTAAGTTCATTATGTTTGTAATATATATATATATATATATATATATATATACCTTATACATTAAATTTTTATTTAACTAAAGCTTGATAAAATTATTAATCAAATATCAGAGTGCATTTAAAAATGCATATAGATGGACAACATAATATGAGTGATCTTAAAATGATGAATTATATTGAGTAGTTTTGAAATGAAGAATTATTTTGAATAGTTGAAAATGAGTGACTAGAAATATGTAATTTTGAAATAAAAAGTTATTTTGAATAGTTACGATAACTGGTTTGGATATGATTTTTTGAGGAGAAGTTTGTAAATCTCATTTTGAAATCTTTTGTAAATTTTAAAAACAAACACCTGAATCTGACTCTTGAGCCCCGTTTGATAACCATTTGGTTTCTTGTTTTTTGTTTTTCAAATTTAAGCCTATTTTCTCTCAAATTTCCTACCATTTGTTTCATCATTTCTAACATGCATACATCTTTTCTTAAGAGAGTAGATGAAGACCAATCAACTTTTAAAAACAAAAAAAAATAGCTTTCAAAAGTTTGTTTTTGTTTTTAAAAGTTGGTTAGTATTCTCCTACTTTCTTAAAGAAAGATGGATAAATGGTAGGATGAATGGAGCACATTGTAGGAAGTTTGAAAGAGAATAGGCTTAAATTTGAAAACCAAAAAACAAGAAACGAAATGGTTATCAAACGGGGCCTTGGTTTTTTGTTTTTTTTGTTTTTTTTTTTTTAAATTTGAAGTCTTTGAAACTAAAAAAACTATACTTAAAATTGACATTTAATCTCTGAATTGCTAATCTTTGGATTAGGAGATCACACTCTTACTTGTGAATCTTTTGACCAGTCTCTAATTTAATGATCGATGTTTGATTTTTTTTTTTAAATCTTCTTGGATAATATAGACTTTCATCTCAGGACTTGAAATTTGTTTACAAATAATGGAGGATTGAATTTTCTACTTGTACGTGAATAGACTATCAAGTTGGGTGCCTTGAAGTCTTTCATTCTTTCGTCTTCAATTTAGGTCTTGAATTTTAATCATGTGTTCATGTCCTCTATAAATTGAAGAACAACTCTCTATTTATATAGTTTTATTGTCAATTTTTTTTTATAAAATATTCAAATATAACAAATAACTTCTTCAATTACATTAAACTATACCAGAAGTAGCATAGCTCTATTTACATCTTGTACAACTTAGTAACCATGAGATTACATGTTCGAATCTTCTCTTTCAGACCTCACTTGAGGTAAGACTCATTTTACAATACTTTTCTTAGGATAATTACTCTAAAATGGGGATTAAACAAATGATATATATTTAATTATCATCTAAAAATATTAGAGTAATTCTTTGCGTGGGAAATTTCCCTACCTGTCTCATTTTTTTATAATTAAATAATGATGGGATATATTTGAATTTTTTTTGCCACTAGTAAACCATTTCATCAAGTATTTTACAATAACTTATTTTATGGAAAACTTTAAGTACAAGAAATTACTGGAATAAGGTTAATGCAAACAAACAATAAGGTTTGAAGAATAGTCTTGAAGTGAAATTCAACTGTGCCTGTCAATTTCAATCCTATTTATCAACAAGAACCAATGGACGATGGTTAGAAGGTTTCTTGGGAAATTTGGAAAATTTATACCCTTGAATGTGATGTACATCATAATCAACATGCATATGAGAATTTATAGATATAATTAAGGTAACTTTCCTAGAGTAAGGATTTGACATTTCTCACTTTAAAAAAAAAAATCTATGACTGTGTGTGTTGTTGTATGTATTTTTCATACAATTTTGATTTTAAATTGTGTGACTATAAATATATGTCTATATCACGTGAGAAAACATAACACTATCTTTTCTACTCAATTCAAATATTCAATAAGGTGTAAGAGTTTTAAGTGGGTATTTGATATACAAATTTGATCTTACACAAGTGGATAAACAACATGTATTCAGATCTAATTTAAAATTGAGAAATAGTCCCCTACACATGTATTTGATAAACAACATGTATTCAGATCTAATTTGATAAACAACATGTATTCAGATCTAATTTGATAAACAACATGTATTTGATATACAAATTTGATCTTACACAAGTGGATAAACAACATGTATTCTCTCTCTAAAACCTGCAACTATAGAGCAAAATTGGAAAGTGTTTTTGTCTTTTTGCCTGATTTTTCCTAGGAGATTTGAAAAGGTTCTTTAGCTTGATTTGAAAAGCATTTGAATGGTTTTTATTTTTTAAAAGTATTTTCCCAAGAGATTTGAATCATTTGAAAAGCTTGAAATGATTCTGGTGCCAAATAATGTGGTCAATTACCTTTTAGTTCTCTAAAGTCTCATAACTTGATCACTCCATAATAATTATTAACGTTTTTTTCTTGGCTACATTTAAAAATAAAAGATAATTATTTAGGCGTTTGATAATTATTTATTTTTTGATTTTGATTTTTGAAATTTAAACTTATTTTCATTCATATTTTCTATTTTATACTCAATTTCTATCTAACTTTCCTTAAAAAAGTATGTGAATCCTAACTAAATCTCAAAAATAAAAATAAATTTTTCTAAGTTATCTTTTTTTTTTGTTTCCAAATTTTAATTTAGTTTCTCAAAATGTAGATATCCATATAAAAGAAAATATATAGTATAGTAATTATTGTAGGTTTAAATTTCTAAAACTAAAAACTAAAAATAAAATGGTTATTATACCGTACTTATGTTTTATATTTCTCAAGTTTCATAAATGTGTTTCAAGATTGTATATAAAGTTTGAAAAAAAAAATCAATTTTCTGGTTTTTTGTTTATGTTTCTATAAGAGTACAAAAGTCCATCCATTTTAACTATCAACCTATGTACAGATGATTAAAAAAAGCTCTGGGGGCATAACCCTAAAAGATAATTTAGTATTTGTTATTATTTTTGGTATAAAAGTAGACCACAGTCATATTTTAATACTATTTATCATATGCATATGGTAAGTAATATAAGTTATTACATTTAAAAGAATTAATTAAATGTATGAATTAATTGGTTATTAAGTTACTATTTACTATTTCTCAAAAAATAATTACTATTTACTTAATTGATTATTAAGTTACCTATCAATTAATTATTTATTTGTAGTAAAGAAAGTAATCTAAAGTGTAAAATAAGAAATATACATAATTACTTAGTTAAATAGTTGTTTGTTTATTTATTAGTAGATAAATAAACAAAATAGTAACTTAAACTTATTGTAACTCAACTCTAATGTCTACAACAATATCAATTTTCATATTCTGAGTACTCTCCCATTTGGAGCATTTGAATAAAGAAAAGGATTTAAGTTGTATAGTTCTCGTAATTATTTATTATTGATTGTTTTATTCATCCCGAGTTTTTTGGTGTAAACTTGGTTGTACACACTATAACAGGTAATTGGTTTATTCGAACCTGTAACATCAAGGTTACTAGGTCGTACAAAATGCCAGTATAGCTATACTACTTTTAGCATTTATTTATGATATTAATATAAGATGATGATCTCCCTTAAAATAATTTTTAAATTGTTCTTTTTATATATGGATGACATTATGCCACTTGTGTTATGATTGTTTAAATCGAATAGAGCAGGGTCGCAGCTAAAAGAGATTGAGAATACAACAATAAAATGAAGAGAAAGAAGAGAAAGAATGACACATTGATGATTTTACGTGGAAAACCCCTAAACAAATTAGGGTAAAAACCACGGGCAAGAATAGAAGAACTTTATTATAAAAATAGGAGTTACAAACATTCTCTCTACAAAAAAACAACAAGCTTTCTTACAAGAAAAAACACTCACTATTTTTATCTCACAACCTCATTTTGGATGTGGGATGTCTTTGAAAATTTTGGGATGGTTTGCCAACATATGACATCTCCTATTTATAGCACCCATCAACTTGGGCTCCAAGTATCATCCAATGGTCCAAAATTTACCTTGGTGATCAAGTTAATTTTGTGGCTATAATTTTGCCACAACTTCACTTTGGACAAAGTGCAAATCTAGAATTTTCAAGAGAAATAAATATCTAGATTTTTCTTTGTCCAAAGAGAGAAATCTAGAGTGTTCTTTGGCCAATCTTCTTTGGGCTTGAATTCCCATTTTTTGGGCTATAATATTTAACAACTTGTTCCTATGTTAATAAGATAGATGCTACTTGTTCCTTACGTTAAATAAAAAAAACAAAAAAAAAACATTTTGTAATAATAAAAAGCAGCAAAAAAGCAAAGCACCAAACAAATATTAGGATTTAGTTTTAAGATTTATTAAAACTCGCTTAGATACAGGTTTTGAAGGAAAAGTTTATAAATCCTAAAACTAAATCCTAGTTAAATATGCCAAACAAATCAACCCCAAACTAAGAAAGACGGATAAGAAAGTGATTTTGAGAGGCAATTTCCCTTGATCGTTCCTCAAAGCCATGGCCTTGTAAACCGGCCAGCAATTGATCACCACAAATCCCGCCACCAACATCTGGCCCAACAATTCTTCCCACGCCCTGCCTCTCCAAACCCCAATCACTCCGCCCGCCAAACAGGCCAAGTTAACAGTTGCCACCATTGCCAATGGCACGAACATTGGCGACGAAACTCCAAACTCGAACAACTCTTTCTCGTACCTCTTGCTTTGCTCTCGGTCTACTACTTTGCTTGTAACGTTGAATTCGGGTGTCGAAACTCCTAGAGACTTCGACACGAACTCGATCAATCCGAAGAACAAACTGGAGAGCGCTCTTATGCTCCACATTCTTTGATCGTTCCACCACTTTCCAAATGTGCCTCCAAAGACAAGGAACTCGAGGAGGTCTTGACCGTAAGCTCCAAGAAAGAGGAACACATATAGTAAAAACGATACATTTGAAACCTACGAAAGATAGTAGAGAATAGATATTGGACAAAACAAAAATTATCAATATCTTAACTAATTGAGTTATAATATTACACTCATCTAAAAAAAAGTAACCAATATGAAGAAAAATATTGATATATCTATCGTATTAATTGTTGATGATTAGATATATAAGAAGAGCAGGTGTGTACAAATTTTCTATTACTGAATTTTTATATATTAAGTGTGTAATTAATTTATTGAATCCAGTTCAACATTATGGATTTGATCATTGTATCAATATTTATAATCTCCTCCCAAACACATGTACATAAAAAAAAAAATTATGTAATCAATTTAGTTTTGACATAAATTTTATTTTTAAAATAAAATAAGGAAAAAGATTAAACTCATAAAATAGTTTTTTCACCCAAAACTTTGTAACTTAAAAATACATTTCCCCCAAAAATACTTACCCCATTTTCATTTTATGTTTTATTTTAAGTAATAAAACATATACAAATACGTAATATTTTTGTCCATAAAGTTAATGTAAATAGCAATCGAAGTATCATTTGGAAACAAACTTTAAAAAAGTTTGGAATATAATCAAAATTAAGTACTTTATAGTTTATGATCTTCTAAAAAAAACCATAACTTTATAGTTTATGAGAATTTCAAATAATTGAACAATATTGAAGTAACACTAACGGTGTCAATATTGAAGTGAGAGTGACAAAAAAAAATGAATTAGATTAAAAGATTTAACAAATAAACCTTTGGAGATTTTTGATGTATAATAAAAGAAATAATAATAAAAAATTGAATGAATAGTAGAATTTTGAAGAAAAAAAATCATTTCTTACAAAAAAAAAAAAAAAGAAGAGAAATGTCCTTATAAAATGACTAAAATGTCCACACTTAAAATCAAGTAAATTGATTGCCGACAAACAAACTGATTGAAAGTAATTAGTTAAATTGATTATAACACATATAAGTTTAGCCGATTCAAAAGCATATGTCTATAAAATGATCAACATATTCACGCCTGAAATCAAGTGAACTGATTGTCTTCCATTAATATAATTGATTAAAAACAATTTTGCTCAGATGATTAGAAGAAAATTAATTCAATTGATGGAAAGCATGTAAGTTTATTTGATTAGAAAAAGCTCTATAATCAAAATTGTCGAGGTAAAAGTTGTCGATGATTAGCAATTGCTTACCTCGGGAAAGATGGAGTTGCCATTGATGAGAGCCAATTGGGGGAGAAATGAATAAACGGTGACGGGAAGGGACAAAATGGGCCAGAATGCGTAATGGGCATAAGCAAGGCCCATTAGAGGGCCCAATGACCTTACACCGAATGTAATTGGGCTGTACTTTGAGAATGCGACTTCCAAAAGCCCAATGGCCCATCTTTTTAATTGGTTCAGCGCGTCGAGGAGGCTTATCGGTGCGTCGCCAAAAAAAGCAGCCCTGTTTGGATTGCAGAATACACTCTTCCACCCTTCGGATTGTAAACGATACCCTGTGTAGAAATCTTCCACTAGAGACCCATATTTAAACCCCACCTAACATTAATAAAATAAATATAACAAAATATTCATTTTTTTCCCAATTGTATGTACTAAAATAGGTATATACATTTTTTGAAAATAAGTGGAATAGCAATTTTATTTTTAGTTTTTAATTTTTGAAATTTAAGTCTAGTAACTATTTTATCATATATTTATTATTATTTAGATATTTATCTCTTATTTTTAATTTTAGAAATAAATAGTTTTCAAAATGTTACTTTTATTTCTAAAATTTAGTTAACATTCACATATTTTTTTAACGAAAGATAGATATATTATAAAAAAAAATGCAATATATTGTAAGAAATTTTAAACACTAACATTATAGAGATGTGAATGTAATAAAAATTCAAAATTAAAATAAAATAATTATTTTTAAAAGTGATTATTTTTTTTATCTATATTAATAATACATAATATTATTTTAATAATAAGTAATATTGTATTAATGAGTATTTTATTTTGACAGATTATTAATGAGTAATAATATTATTGATCTATATTTATGACCATATATACAAATATTTTTAAATTTTACTTAATTATTTTGTTCAAATAGTTCAACCATTATCGTTTTCCTAAAAAAAAGCGTAAAATGCTTTAAAAATTATACCTTGGAACCCCATTTGGTACTATTCTCATAATCATAACCAGCAACAAGATGGGCCAAGTTCAAGACTTCTCGAGATTGAATGGGGCTTTCCACAACATGATTTGGGCCGAGTTCAAGAAGCTCAACTGGCTCAAGTGAAGATGGGCCTCCAAAGAAAGCCCGTCGAACAAAAAAACAGCCCGTGCCAAAATAATCTGGGCCCAAAAGCCCATCCATACCAACTGGATTGGTTATAAACATGCGCTGTAATTCGGCGGCATAAATGTCATTTTTGCTAACTCCACGAAACCGTTGAGGGAACTGAACATAGCCTAAGTCGCTCGCAAGTTTTGGGTCCAAGAAATAGCACAAGGCTCGAGTTGGTGTTTGCGGGTCATTGGAATACATGTCGCAATCTAAAGTCAGGATTATTGGTGCATTCGTCATTGTTGCCGATACTCGTAGCTATTGAAATAAAGATTATAAAAATTGATGATAATTGAAAGGAAATGAGTTAAAATTTAGTTCGTTCAAATATCATTTTAGTTCTTCAATTTTTAACTAAAGTTTATTCTACGTTTGTTCTTGGATTTTCAAATATACAATTTTAAGTTATAAATTCAGTTTAATAATCATTTGATTTTTTGTTTTTAAAATTTATGCACTCAAATTTCTTAGGATGTGTTCCGTATTTTCTACAATATATTTTATTTTCTTAAAAAAGTATTGCATGTTAACCAAATTTCAAATCAAACTATTAAAAGCTCAATTTTTTTTTAATTTCTGAATTTTGGTTTGATTTCTATAAATATAGGTAAGATATAGATATCCAAATGTAATTATTGTAGGTTTAAATTTCAAAAACAAAAAATTTAAAATAAAATGGTTATCAAACACGACTTAAACTTGAAGTTAATTTTAATAGAAATTGATTCAATAATATTAATAATTTTAATACAAACAAAGACAAATATTGACATATTTTTAAAAATGACAACAAGATCATAACTCTACAACGTGTACAACTTAGTAATCATGAAGTTATATATTCGAATCCTCTTTTTTTTAATATTGTATAAAGAAAAACATAATTTTAAAATGTAGGGAGAAAGATGATAATTTTTTTAAGTAACACTTTTTCTAATAAAAAGTAGAGAAAAGAGCCATTCATGTGGCATAATCTGAACCGTTGATTTTATTTTTATTTTAATAAATAATTTGTTTTTTTTTAAAATGAAAAAAATAGGTGATTTTTCTTTTAAAAAAATAGATGGTTCTGATTTTGCCCCACAAAGACTTCATACTTCATACTGGGCAACATGCAAACTTTTCTTTAAAAATTATATGTGAAATTCACAATTTAACTATAGTGAATTTTTGGTTTACCAGAGTATTAAGTGCACCAGCCTTGAATTTGTGATGAGAAGTTGCACTCTTTTGTCTTGAAACATAGATGAGATTTGGCAATGACTCTCCACTAATGTCTTTGTTTTTACTACTCTCCAACAATACCTGAATGATTGCAGGATGATTCTGGCTAGTAAATGATTCTGTCCATATATTAAAAATCATCCGCTCTTCTTCTCCATTGATGAACTCATCTCCAACATTCCCTTTCACCAACACATTTTCTACTCTCATTTTTATTTTCTCATACATTGTCTGCAAATACATAAACACAACAATTTAGACTTTGATGACTTGTTTGATAAAATTAAGTTTGTAATAATTACTTCAATCAATGATTTTCCTGTTTTTATATCTACCTTTTATCAACTTTTAAAAAAATAAAACCTAAATTTGAAAGAAAAATTAATAATAAAATTGATTAGAATTCAAACACTTCATGAAACCATAAATTGAGTAAAAAACAAGTTTAAAATTAATCCAACAAATATTATTAAACGAAACATTTAAAGCACATTTAGCAATAATTGAAAATAAATATTTAAATTCATGACATCCATATTTTAAATACACATGTTATATCAATGGACTTTTAATCTTATTTGAAAATTTAAAAGCAGTTCTTATCTCAAAATAATTTAATTTTTCATTTTTAAAATAAAAACATTTCTACCTTTAAGGGTGTAATTAGTTTGGCTAAATCAGAACCTAAAATTTTAAGTCTGACTATTTAATTTACCGCAAGTCTATTAAAAGGAGAGCAACTCTACCAACATCATATATGACGTGATTTTAGTTTAATCATTTACTTTTACTGTCGTTAAATAAAAAAAAAATCATAATAAAAAATTCAATTTTAGAAATTGATATATAAGTCTTATATTATTTGAAAACAATAAACTTTTTTATAGGTTTCTTTAGTCTTATTCCCTAATTAGCAAGTAACTATTGAAGAGCCCCTTCCGCTAATATTGTTGTATAAAAAAAAAAAAAAGTAATACTAAAGAAAGTGTATATTATTAAAAATTACTTTGATAAGAATGAAGATGAGAAGATTGAAGGGCTAAAGGGATTAAAATGAAACTTACACAATGATTAAAAAATATATATTTATATTTTAACCAATATATAAAGGGTGGGGGAGAGAGAAAAAAAAAAGAGGGAAACAGGAGAGAGAAAAAAATATATATTTATATTTTAACCAAAAAATTAACTCTAGTTTACAAAAGGGATTAAGTTGAAACTTACACAATGATTAAAAAATTAAAATGATATTTTAATCAAATAATTACTCAAATTAATTATTCATCCAAACACCCTTCAAACTTTTAAAAAGTCCATAACTAAAATAAAATTTACAAAAATAGTGTTTTAAACCAGTTTAACACCAAGTTCAATCGTAATAATTCAATTTTATCATCTTCTCTCATGTATTCAGGAAAAAAAAAACTTTAAAAAGTTTGTACCGTACTTTCATCTTATCCGTTTCGAAATTCAAATCCCGATTGGACGAAAAGAAGGCATCAGGATTCCTCTCAACGACGTCGTTTTCCCTACAAAACGGCAACCACACGGCGGCGAATTTCGCCGCCTCCATAAAAGCAAACAGCGTCACGGCGGAGCCACCGTCATCGGAGACATAAACGGAAAGTTTCCGCGCCGGGTAGTCATAGGCCAAGACCGACAACGCCGTGTTGACGACGTTCATCGGCGGCTCCTTGTAGGGATCCGCCGTGCAAATGAACACATCCAGCGCCGGAAAGTCCAAAACTTTCTTTAATAACTGTTTGAGGTTCGCCGGAATCTCACGGCGGCGGTGGAGCGGGTTCATTCGGAAGGCTTGAGTGGTGGCCCACATGAAGGATAAAATGACGTCGGAGATGAAAAGGGAAAGGGAGATGAAGAAGGAACTTAAAGAGGTGGGTTTTAGAAGTGATGCTAGGTGGTGGTAAAATAGAGCTAGAATGGCGCCGCCGTACGCCGCCGCGAAGATGCGGTTGAAGGCGGTGGCGCGTGGAGATATGTGTTGGGAGTTTAGAGGCAAGGCCTTGGCGGCGGCGCGTGCTCTAATATCCTCCATTATTATAATTATTATTATTTTTTTATTTCTTCTAATGGAAAATGATGAAGTTCGAGTCCCAATCTAACTTTATAGGAAACGAAACTATTACTAGAACAAATAAGTCAATTTCTCAAAATATAAAAATGAGTATAAATTTTTTATACATTTAATAAGAAAAATAAAAATGAGTATAAATTTTTTATATATTTGAATAATGAGCAAACTCTACTAATGTCTTGTTTGGTTTGCGAATAGGAATCTCAATTCTTCATAATCTACCACATGAATCAAATTTCTTGGAATTTATTGATTACGGTGTTTGGTTTGCTCGATTATATCATAATGAAATCTTAATAAAATAGCCAACAAGTAGTAGCTCAATCGACATTGATGTATACTTAATGACCGTGGAATGATTTCAAAATGAAACCCATTACCATGGAGTGAAAATAAACACACCAAAGCAACAGATAACCTATCGCAACACTCAGCCATTCGGTAACTTCTTATCCAATTAATGTGGAAGAATTGTGGATTTGTAGTTGGCCAAAAATTAAAATTTTCATATTTAATATTAAATGACGTGGAACTTTGGCCAAATTTAAAGTCTAACACTAATATATTTATGAGAGATTTTTGGAAAAACTTTCTATCTGTGTCATTTTTTTGAAAAAAAGGTTGAAATATAACAAACAAAAAAACTAACTAATCCGATCACATTCAATTGATTGCAAGAAAATATATACATATTTCAATTGAGTTGAATATTTTATATTTTTTTATATATGAAATATTTTTTTAAAAAAATATTATAATAAAATAAGAGTACTAAAATTTATTATCTACAACAAATTTTCTTTAAGATATAATTGAATTATGCTCACTTTATTCTAATTTTTACTCTATTTTTTCTTATGATATAATTACTCAAAATGCAGGTTAAATTTTTTTTATATCATCTAAAAAGCATCGGAGTATTTCTATGCGTAGGAAATCTTCCAACCTGTCTCAATTTTCTGTAACTAAATAATGATGGGATATACGCCTAGTAAAGCATTTCACCATTCTAAATTAATAATAAACCATTTCATAAAGGAGAAAATTTACCAAATGACAGATAATTAGTATCTTGTCCATTTTTAACCTACAATATATGAATAATAATTAGCCATATAAATAATATGTTATTAGTCACATCATATATATATTAATGCCTTTTTTATACACCTATATGACACAATTAATTATATATGGATAAGTATGTATATATATATTAATGCATTTTTATACACCTATATGACACATAATTAATTATATATTGATAAGTATGGACCAGATACGTATCTAAATTTTACTCTTCATAGACATATATACAATAACTTATTTTATGGAAAACTTTAAGTACAAGAGATTAGTGGAATAAGGTTATAGTATAAAAAAAGGTGGAATAAGGTTAATGCACACAAACAATAAGGTTTGAAGAATAGTCTTAAAAGTGGAATGCAATTATGCATGTCAACTTCAATATTATTTATCAACAAGAACCAATGAATGGTTGGAAGGTTTCTTGGGAGATTTGGAAAATTTGGAAAATTTATGCCCTTGAATGTGATGTACATCACAATCTAGAGATATAATTAAGGTAGCTTTGCTAGAGTAAGGATTTGACTTTTCTCCCTTTTAAATTATTTTTTATAAATTAAAAAAATAATAATAATAGACAAATAACACGACTATGTTGTTGTTTGGATTTTCCTGGCGTGATTTTCAAATTATTGTAAGACATTCAGTCGTTAATTTTATATTTATTTAAGCTTTTAGATTTAGATAGGTTTTAAATTATATGACTCTACAAATATGTCTATATCTTATGAGAAAACACCAAAAATGACAGTGGCTTGATGGTTTCATTACTTAGTGATAATATAGTTTAACATCATGATGATGAGTTCAATTTTGAAATCTGTATTTCGCTCACATTGTTTAGAAAGAAATAGTATTCTCTTGGTAGAATTTGTAGTCACCTCTACCAAATTTTTTTATACTTAAATCTATCTTATCTATCTCAGGCATGCTATGCTAATTATTTATGGCTTGTATTTCTTAAGTTTTAAAAATGTGTTTCAAAATTGTATACATTTGTTTAAAACAACGCAATCAAGTTTCTGTTTCTATTTGAAAACCACGTGTGCAACAAAAATTATGATTTTTTAAATTGAATAGAGCAGGGTCGCAACTAGAATAGATTGAAAATAACAATAATAATAATGAAGATGAAAAAGGAAGGACATATTTTACGTCGAAAATCCCTAAACAAATTAGGGTAAAAAGAAAATCTTTATTATAAAATAAGAGTTACAAACATTCTCTTTACAATAAACAACAAGCTTTCTTACGATGAGAAACACTCTCTATTTTTATCTCACAACTTGACTAAAGATGTGGGATGTCTTAGGATGATTTTGGAATGATTTGCCAACAAATGACATCATCTATTTATAATACTCATCAACTTGGGTTTCAAGTATCATCCAATGGTCCAAAATTTGACTTGGTGATCAAATAAATCAAGTGACTATAATTTTGCCACAACTTCACCTTGGACAAATTGAAAAATCTAGATTTTTCATGATAAATAAATATCTAGACTTTTCTTTATCTATGGAGCGAAATCTAGAGTTTTCTTTGTCCCATAATTTTTAGATTTTTCTTTGGGTCTTCCCATTTAAAATGTTATTTGGACCTTAATATTTAACAACAAAAAATCGAATCGAATCAATCAAATCCAATGGATTAAATTAGTTTTTTTAGCACAAAGTGGACACATCAATTTGTAATTTGAAAAATCAAAAATATTAGATCCGTTACAGTTTTTTTTTTTTTAAATCAATAAAAACCATACAAAACCAAAAAATATATATTTATATTGTCGATAAGTTATATAAAATCATATTTCTTCCCTTACGAAGGATTTCATAAAGTTTTTGGAGATCAAAGGAATTTTTTACTTATTTATTTTTTGTTTGTCTATTTTTTATATAAAAAGTGGTCTCCAATTATTTTTTATTATTTATGATATTACATAAAATTGTTCTTTTTATAGACAGATGTATACACTTCTCTATATATAAGATAATGGACTTACTTATATTTTAATATTATTTTTGTCAGGTATAAAAGATATTATGCGTCAAATATTTTTATCTTTTTTGTTTATAGAATCGGCCTCCCTAAGGGCATGTTTGCCCCATGGATAGGGGAGGAGTTGGCTTGCCTTGACTTCTATTCCATGTTTGTTCCATAGACTTCCATAACTCCATCCAACTCTTACCAAACTCCATCTGTGAGCCCTACATTTTTATTTAAATATTAAAATATTAAAAAACTACTCAATATTTATTTTTTTATTTAAATAAAAACTTGAACAATTCACTTTCCATCGCATCAAACCTAACTTTATTATTAAAAAACTATTAAATATTCATTTTTATATTTAAATAAAAACTTCAATCATTCTCTTTCCATCCCATCAAACAAAATTTTATCTTTTCTTTTCTTCCCCCAAACATAAACTTATTTCACTTATCTTCTCTTCTCTTCTCAACTCAATCCAACCCAACTCATCCTCTCACAGTCAAACATGCCCTAAATGATTCAAGGTCTAACCTTCCAAAATACTCTATTCGACTGCTCATGTAAAAAAAAAAAAAAATCAAATCAAATATTAAAAAAAAAAATATATATATATATATTAATGAAATGGAACAAAATTAGGGCATATTTGGCCATGAGTATACATTGAAATGGGAATAGAAAGTCCCTTTTTCTATGTTTGGCCGGCGGACATTTAATTCTTTAATAAGTCGGCGCGTGAGCTCCACGCACGGGAATATTCCCTGGTTTTTATTTTTCTCGATTTCCACTTTTGTTTTAGTTTTTTTCCTTTCTTTTATATTCCATAAACATTTTCTATTTATAGGTTTTGAATTTATTTTATAATTACGTTTTAATTTCTAAATAAACATTTTTAACTTTTCTTAAACATTTATATATATATATATATATATATATATAATTTATACATTTGATTCTCTTTCTTTTTTTATAGTTGTTTTTTATTTTCAACTAAATATTTTCTTTTAAATATCTTATAATTATATATTTATTATGGTATTTATTTAAAATGAAATCAAAATTAAATTCTTTCAATATTTTAAATCAAAATTTAAAGTAATATTTATTCAAGAAAAAAATTAAATAAAAATTAATTTTATTATTCATATAATTTAAGAATTAAAATATTACTCATTAAATTTTCTAAATGCATACTCTTTTAAAAAATTATCTAAAATATACAAGTACTCAAAATAATCATATGATTTATTATTTATTTATTTTATTATGTGTAGCCTATTTTTATTTGAGATTTTAAATATTTTTTTGTAATAAAAAGTGTGTTGATTATTTTTATTCATATTATTAAGTTTAATTATTTGAATTTATTTATTTTTATTTTTTATAAACAAAATATGCTAAAATTTAGATACTAAATAAAATTAAATAAATTTCAAAATAATATTTATCTATTCAATTATAAATTGAATATTAAAAATTGAATATCTATTATATTATTATATATAAACATTACATCACATCACTTTTCTTCCCCATTAAACATTAATTTACTATTTCCTTTATCTTCCTTTCTCAACAAATATAAATTTATTATTATTTCTCTTCTCTTTTTTTTTCACCAAACATAAATTTACTCTCTCTTCTCTTCCCAATTTATCCCTTTAAAGCCAAACATGCCCTAAGAAATTACCCATGGGAAATTGGAGATGCCATAGATGAGAGCCAGTAGTGGAAAGAAGGCATATTTAGTAGTTGGACTGGCCCAAAAAGCATAGTGAGCGCAACAAAGGCCCATAAAAAGACCATGGGCCTTGCCCCAGATTTGATTGGGCTGGACTTTGGGAATCCAACCTCCCCACGGCCCAAACACCGAGAAGCCTTTTGGGCGCATTGCCATAAAAATGCCACACTGTTTGGATTGCAGTATATGTTGTTCCATCCTTGGCATTGCATTGATCGGTAATTAATAGTGGTGATTTAGGTTCGATTTTTGTTGATTTTATGATAAATTCACAATTGAAGTGATATTTTAAGAATTTCAATAAATAAATAAAAATAAATAAAATTAAATCTTCATGTAAGACTCGAGTTATTATTGTTAGTTTTATTTGGAAGTTTATGTAGTGTCATTTTCACGATCACGGTCTGTAATTAGCATGTTGTATCCAAAGTTTTTTTTTTTTTTTGAATTTGTATGAATTTTTCTGCAACATAATCTAGAAAATCCTCATAATGTTTATAGGGTTCATCAACCAAAATAGTTGATCGCGTGTTGATTTCATTGTTTATTAGTTATGAGTTCAACACGAGATTCGATTTTGAAAATTACTATTTAATTTTCATTTATTTGAGAATATTTAAATATTATCAAAAAAATTCAACTTGGATAGATAATATTCATAATTTATGTATATAATTGAACATATTTTGAACAGTTATTTACATTGAAATTTAAACCAAATACATCAAAAAGTGACATGAATACTTTTTTCAAATGGCTATCATAGAAACCCTAAACTCTTTTTCTAACAATGTGAAGGTGAAATTTTCATGAATAAAGACCTAAAAGGAGACCATATTCCAAAATTCAAATCATGTCCCCACCAACTTGTACTTCATGGTACACACACAAAGAATAAAAAGATACAAACCTTAATGGTGGTATGATGAGACTAAGGAGTAAAAGATTTGGTCCATTGGCTAGATGTTCCTCTTTATAAATGTACTATAAACACTTAATTACTTTCTAATAAGAATGTATGTCATTTTCAGTTGAGCTATGTTCAAATTATCAAATACAAAATATCCTTCCTTATAAGTTGTATATGTTGAACTTCTCTCTTCATTTGTAATATATACATTAATATTATGTTATTATTATTATTATTATCATCATCATCATTATTATTATACCATTATTACTATTATTTAATTTAATATTTTAAATCTTGTCGTTTGTACTCTAAATCTCAATACATAATCATAACCTATTGAATAAAAATTAGTTGAATATCTTTATATATATATATATAAACTCACATTTTTATATTTATCATTGGTTTTGAGAAGTGTTAACTTTTAAAATGAACAAGAAGAAGGAAATGAGAAATCATTAAAGAGAATTGATAAAAGAATTGTTTAGGTAGAGAGAAAAAAGAAAAGTGGAAGCTCCATTATAACCGCACACTTTTACAAACCTTACAGGTTAACCTCAATTCTATATATAAAAGAATAAATCTAAACCTAATGAATTTTTATAAAATTTTATTGAATAATTTATATATATTTTTTAAAAGTCATGCCAATGCTACCTATACTAATCGAATATTAATTGGTCTAACAAGAAGTATGATCAAACGATGGAAAAACAGCTTTACATTTATGTATTTAAACCATTAATCTTAAGAATTGGAAAACAAAATGAAATTAACCCAGTTATAAAAATAATAGAAATGAAAAATAAAAACTAAAAGCTATGGTGTACTTAAAATTCCTAATGGTGGGGTGTTGACTTTTAAATTGATTAGTTATAATTCAATTTAACTCCACCGAGTTCAATTCTAAAAATTGATTTCTAGCTCTCATCTTATTTGAGAGCAGTAATATCGTCAATGTAAATTACTTATGACAATAAAAATCAATTAAAGAACAAAATATATAGGTAACTAAGAACTAACTTCAACTAAAAAATATTATTTAATAACCAAAAGATTCTAAGTTTGAGTCTCCTCACCTTCAATCTTGTTGAATGAAGAAGAAAAAATGAAGAAATACGAGGATGGAAGTTGGTGGGTTTGTAGGTCGATGTACCCCGAAAATGTCGATATAATTTGCTCACAACTCAGAAAATGTTGCTCGTGTGCGAGGTACGTTTCCATCGTATAAGGCTAAAAGAAGGAGAAACATGAAAGTGGCTTCAACTAATTAGATCGAACTAGTCTTTTAGGAGGGCTTCAAATAATTAGAGATGAACTAACAATTTTTCTAAACAAATTATTTACTACACTAAAATTTTACGTTTGATAATGATGTAATATTTTTCATTTCAATTATGTCAAAGCCTTCTGTCTTATTTTTTAAATCTATCAGCTATATATGTATGTATTTTCGAAATTTTAAACATATAATCACATAATTTTTTGTGGTACATAATGTTATAATGTCACTCAAATTGCACATAAAAAAAAAAACTTGCATTAATGAATATATTTTTTTATTCATAAGCATTGTATATTTTTAAAATTACTGAGGTTTTATTTGCAATAAAAAAGACTTGTCTCATCTATAATTTTTTATATTAAAAATATTATTTATAGTCGATGATCTTATCTCATTCTATAGATTACTTTATATAGGTTACATTTATAGTTATTGTTTTAATCACATAATTTTATACTTTTCTTATTACCAAATAATTTTTAATTGTTCTTTAAAGAAAAAAAAAATCTTTATTCTAGGTTGTTGGTTCAATAAATGCTATAAGATCTCATATACTTAAATAATATCCATTAGAATTGGGACATTTTATTTTCAAGTGAAACTTCCTAATATAGAAAAGAGAATAAGTGTTTTGGTTATTGTTGAATAAGAAGCCTTAATTGCTCCATTTGCCATTATGAGAACACTTTTTTTCTTCTTGGAAGTGACCCATATAAAGTCAAATAAAAAGGGAACTTTCTATTATATATGTTAATCTATCTAATTAAATAAAAACCAATATTCCATTAGTGACAACCAACTCAATTGAGAAATAATACAATAATAAATCAAAAGTGACTTGAGCCCATCCACACATTTTATTTAAAGCTCCCTTTGCACAATTTTCATAAAGTGATAAACATAAGCATTTCTATTTATTCCCATTTGCAATTCAATTGTTGGAGCACTTAATGAATATGAGTGGACAAGATAACCTCTAAGCAATGAGCCCAATTATACTTTTATGGAAGAAATCATTGATGATTCTCCACCCATCCTTTGTTTATTGTGATGATTCTAATCACTATTCTCTAATATGAGTTTATTAAAAATTTGTAAACAACCATCAAAATTTAAAGAAAACACACAAAAACTCTTTTATTAAGATGGTTCTATTTTAAGAGAGTTTATATACCCCATTAAATATAAAATTTAAGTAATTTATGCAGCCCAAAATATATAAATATAATAAAAATAAAAATTTAACACAAAAATATATTCTTCAATTAACATATTTTCTAGGTTTCGAAGGCATTGCCTTTGAACTTTTATGGAGCCTTTCGCCGTTAAACCTCAACTCCAAAGATTTTCCTACTGAATATTAGTAATGTAACATAGTTCAAGATAATTTCAACAACGTTAACGTTAATTATAAAAATATTTCATGTTTCGAACAATACATCATATTCACATTCTATTTCTTGACAATAAAACGGCCTCATGTACTCAAAATGTCAACAAAATGCAGAAAAAAATATGAAGTATCAAAAATATAAATAACTAAGATGTCAGAAAAGCACACACAATCTGACAAGCTATCTATATAAGTAAATCAAGTTAAGTGTTTGGTTCAAAATTGATTAGTTACTGTTGATTGGCTTTTCTTCATTTCCAAACCCATGAAATTTTGATATGGTTTAGTCGATACCCATTTCGAGTATATGCAACTTGGTTGAGCATTTGGTTTTGAAACGATCAAGCTCAATTCAAAGTCGATTTCGGTTACAGTTTGATCCGAACCAACTCACTTACACTCTTATTCTTGTGCAAGTGAACCCAAATCCAGTTGGTTAATTATGATTGAAGCAGTAGTAATCTAAAAGATAAAAGTTCTACATTTGACAAATTGGGTATTATATTTACATAAATAGAAGAAGCAAAGGCTACTCACTACATAACCTCTACACTTTCCAACCCACTCATCATTAGTTTCAACAAAGTTATTCCAAATTCTAATCTTCACCTCTCCTCCAAAGCTTTTTTGAAAATCAGTCAAAGATTATCTCATGTATCTTTGTTTTGTGGTTTTCTTCATAGACAAACAACAAAAGAGTTGAAGAACAACTCTCACCACAGTCCCCCCCTCCCTCCCCCAAACCCGAGAGAGATTTAAGTTTACGAGTTAACGTACTTCCATCTTCAGCTATCGGCCGACTCTGAGGTTATTCCCGTCCCGTCGCATTCAATTGTAGACATTGTAAGCTTGCTACCCGAATTCGTCTTCACGTCTTGACTTGACCATATATATATTCTTCTCACCATGTTACAGAATTCCCTGTAAGATGATCAGAATCATAGAAGAGTTATGCATATGGTATCGATTGAATAATGTGGTTACTGGTTTAAGTGTATGACTTACTGCCAGGGGTAGTCGCCCATGAGCATCATATCTCCTTCGTCATCAGTGAAGACAATCTCCCACTTATCACGAGGGCGCAATTCTCCCTTGATATCAAACATCTTTTCCAGTTCATCAATGAGTTGGTTATACCCCTCCAATGTAGTAAGGTCCACCGCACGTCCGACTGCCATTCCTTGCATTTGAACCTTTAATATATTGAGAACAAACAAACAGCAGTAGATGGATTAGCTTAAGCCCACAAGGTTCTAAACACAAACAAGCTCGTATATTAGATCTCTTGTAGTCTCACCTTGGTACGGCTTCGGTTGTTGGTCGAGCCACTATGCTTGTGCTGAATCTCTTTAGGAGGTGCTTGTAAAAGTCCTAATTTTCTTTCCTTTGAAGCCTTTGGCAGGTCTGAGTTCTGCTCTGCTTTAGATGATGGCAAGGTGTTGACATGGCTTTCGGTAATTTTGTTGGGTGTGCTAATCTGTTGATCAAGTGCCCTTTCAGGTGAAATTGAACTCTTGGAATAATTAAGATCGATCCCGAACAAGCGATAGCTCGGCTCAATTTTCCTCCCTTTCTCACCAACGTCATTTATTTGGTCACTCTTTGGATTCGATGTGTGTGGAGTTGGACATGCCGAGTGTGCTGCTGGTGCTTCGGGAAAGGCCATTGACCAAACCGAATTACTTTTGGGGTCTTCGGTCAAATCCTGTAACCGATGCTGAGATACACTTTCACTTGGGGAAGTTGACCAAGAACCCCCATTGTTGCTAATATCTGCTTGCTTGTAATGCCATGTTGCATGGTTTTCAAATCTTTTAATGTCAGCAGCAGCAGCAACACTAAGTTGTGTTCTGTCATCATGTGATTGAGTTGATCCAGGAAATCGAAGAGCTGGTACAGATGAATTATCAGAATCTGTATCGTGTCGAAAGAAAACAGAACCGTCACAGTTAGTTGATAACGTATTTCGACTCCTCTGAAAGCAAATTCATAAATGACTCTCATCAATACCTGGAATGTCAAGTGGAGGACGAGGCCTTTTATTCTTTAATGAAACCGATGGCGGAATGCTTGGAGACATAGGAGCCACAAAGGGTTCAATCTCCCATGGCGAAACCCTCTCAGGTCTCTGAACAGAAGCAAGTTCATCCCATTGAACCTGGAGAGAAAGAGCAAATACAGACATCGAATTAGTTAAGCGAAAACGAGGTGGCAGTAAGAAAGTATTCCAGAGGAAGACTTTACTTTTAATGATCGCCATTTCGAATCAGACCAGTGAGGTGATAAGTCGTCAACTCCAATTATGGTGCCCGAAAACCTGATCGATTAGAATGAGTAAAACAACAGTAAGTGAGAAAAATTCATGAAAAATAAGAGAAAAGGCATTGAAGCATGTTATTGCTTTTAAATCTCTACTACCTTCTCTCTGGAGACTCCTCTCCCTCAAACCTCATCTTGAACCTCATCCCGACTAGGAACTTACTGTTCATCGCTTCAATATACTTATTTAACGTGACGATAAACTGGCTTGCCCTGAAATCGATGGATACCAAATAGAAATAAACATCCAACGTGAGAATCCCAATTGAATAACTTGGAAGGATTGACATCAATGAAGTAGATAGAACAAGAAAAAGTGTATCACCTTGGCTTATAATAGACAAGAAAGCGAGTTTTAGTTGCGACAGCATGAGATGCAGTAGCAAGCACTCCTATGTGCATGCTGTGACTCGAAATCACAGATGAAGGCATGCTGCTTTGTTGGCGAGCCAGACGCCTCACCCCAACTCGTAGTTCCCCATTTTCCCCCCTACGAAACCATTTCATAAAGCGTTAACGGAAGAAATATAATCTCCCCGGCTGACAAGCATCCATAGAAGGAAACTCAAGATACCTCAAGAACACAAAAGAGTCCCCAGCAACTAATCTCTTAGAAGTAACAAAGGTGCTCCATCCAGTCGTTAGCAAATGCCTTCGCGGTTGCCCTGTTCATCCGTCATAGCATAGATTTACTATCAGTAAACGAAACGGAACATACAAATTGACTCGAAATTGCCTATATGCTGAAGCTAACGGTTCCTAAACATACGGTTGTAATCATAGTAAGCAGAAAGAAAGCTCACCCCTGAATATATGCTTGAATCGCCACTCGTAACCATGAAGATCTTTCGCTACGAGTTCCTGTGTCGGGGTCTGCTGAGTCATATCCTGAGGAAAATCCACATGATAAGGTTAGAAAACATTACAATAACTGAGAAATTAAACAACCAAAACGGAAAGATCACGAGAATTACCAATGGAGGCAAGCATTCTGTGGCATGTTTGCGAAGCACGGAGAATCCACCATGGGTGCTAGTATCAGAAGCAGTTAAAACCTTGCAAAACGAATGGACTTTCGGTTTCCGACCGTCCACGGGCAAGGGGTCCGGGCAGGGAGGCTCCTCTTGCTAGATTGAGGTCAAAACTTTAGTAACTACAAGGTCGGAGCATGAAATTCCTATGTCCAAAACAAGCAAAATATACAACTCTAAAAGAACTTCTTACATCTGATTCTGGCATTAAAGTTATCTGTGCATAAACCTCATCTGTTTCCTGCTCTGCCTAAAATTTCAAGACAAGAACAAACACAAAATGGTTAACATTTAGAGGTCAAAACCCCAAACTAAAAGGTCCAAATCCCCTGTTTGGATCCTGAGAAAATACAAGAGACTCTTTTTTTCCAACCCACATTTTCTCAGAATCCAAACAAAGAAACAACAAGAACAACAAAGGATTATGAAGAGAAAAGTACCAGTAACCGAACATCAACAACACGACAGAGAATTTTGGAGGAAAGATTAAACGAAGGAAGTTTCTGATTCAGCTCCTGATTTGTAGATGCCTCCAACTACAAGAACCAACCAAAATTCCTAAATCAAACTCAAAGAAATTACACCAAAAACCAAAAACAACCTAGTAACCAAAATCACAAAACAAAGTTTCCCAAACAAACAGAGCTCGATCTGAATCACTAAAACGAATCATCAACAAACATACCTGTTCCATATGGCCTTGAGGAAAATAGAAAACCCTTTCATGAACTCGAGGAACTTCAACAAGCGGCCCAGCCGAGGCCTTCCAAAGCTCAGTGTAAAGCCCATCCCCTCCCCAACCTTAAAAACCGCCATTTTCAGAGAAATTAGCCCCAAAATCGGATTACGAAACAAAAAACAAGACGAAATAAGAAGAACCCATGTTCAGTTATACCTTGAGATGAAACATCCGAGGGCGGAAACGAACCCCCTCCACGATTCGCCATTAGAGCAGCAGATGAAGATTACCCAAATAACAGAGTGTTGCCCTAAAAGCCAAATACGCATAAACCCACCTCGAATTGGAGCTTTAATGGCGATTCTGGGGATTACCCACTACGAAGAAGATCAAATTGTAACGCTTCCACCCCCACTATAGCAGGCGTTACAGAACCGTTCTTGCAATTCTTCTTGTTGTTCTTCTTTTCCTCTGTTTTGAAATCCGGGAAAAACGCCGTTACAGAGACTGCCAGATAAAAACCCTCCTCGGTTCTTATATTGCTTCAGCTCCTTCTTTTTCTCTCTCTGCTTGTCTTTTTCGTTTTCTTTTCTTTTTTTTTTTTTTTCTTTTTTCTTTTTGGTTTATTTTGTTATGAGGAGAATAAACATTAATATCAAAATGTTTCCTCTCCCCTAATTTCACGTTGTGGTTTAAGGGTGTCCTAACCTTTTTTTCTTCTTTTTTTTTTTAGTTGAAAATAAGGGGGGAGTAAATTATAAATTATAAATTATAAATTATGAATTATGAATTATGAATTATGAATTATAAAATTAAGAATTAAATTCATATTATTGAGAGAGTTTTTTTTAAGTACAATGGTGGGAAAAAAGTATAAATAGTTATTGTCATTTGAAATTATTGGTCAGTTAAATATGAGAAAAATACTTATTCATGTGTCAATATCGAAATGTAAACTAAGTGATTGATTAAAAAAAATCTTATTTATGTGTTAATATTGAGATGTAAACTAAGTGATTGATTAAAAAAAACAATTATTCATGTGTCAACTGTGAGAGTAAATTAAGTGATTAATTAAACAAAAAATAACATCTTTTATATGCATATAGTCATTTATATATATGTTTAATAGGTCAACAATTAAATTATCATGGAGTGACATAGTGATCAGGATAATCTTAGAGAACTAAGAGACAATATGTTCAATTCATGGTATTCATCTATCTATAAATTAATTTTAACAATTATGATTTTTTTTATATGTTTTTTAAAGTAGATAGATATTTCTCTCGTTAACAAATGATTTTGAATAAATTATCCTACCATCTAAAACTATATGTTTTTGTAAGAAACTATAGATTTGAATTTACTGACCACTTTATTATTTTCATAATTAAAATCATTCCCTTAGTTTTCTAATATATAGTTCAACTAACACAAAATATATTATCAACTTTAGGATTGGAGGTTTTAGTCCCCCTCGATGGTATATAAAATTAAATGAGTTTGAAATTTTAGCTCTAATTTAAATGCTTCATGAATATGTATTTGGCATGGGAGTTGTGTGTGCCTCAATTTTTGTGGTTGTTAATTAATAGTCGGTGACAATTGCGTGTTCACTTACTTTGTTTTAAAATATTGTAATGCAGTTATAATAGATAACTTCATCCTACGTCTTTTAAGAAAGTTATAGATACGTTACCATAATATCATGCTCAAATTTCGTCTCATTCGAAACAATTTAAACGCATACTATATAAAGTTCAAAACCAATAAACGACTCGTCAAACATTCCTTGAAACCATGAAAATGTGTCGTATCATTGTCGTGTTATCGATATGATTATTAGTATTATTATTCTTTTCTTTGTGTTTAAACAATGGTAGGTAGAAACTCGAACCATCAACTTTTGAAAATAAACATTTTATCCATTAAGTCAAGTTTGTATTAGCTACCAAAATGCTTTTTATTCATTTATACTAAAAACATGTTAAAATACTATTTTGATTAATATAGATTGAGATTTATTTATTTATTTTACTTAAATTTAAATATCTATTTTCAACGACCATAGGAATGTGAGAGTTCAATCATATATTTTATTGGTCATAACCACACAATTTTATATTTGTTGAGTTATAATTGTGATTGTGTAGTGTCTAATTTTATTCACACATATTCATTAAAGTTCAAAATAATTCTCTTAGATGAGTTTCTTATTAACTTCTCATTTGAAAGTATTACACTACATTATTATTTTCTTATATAAATTTTAGAAAGCTACTCTAAAAAATGTATGAATTTTAGAAATGTGATTGCATGCATTGTATAATTGATAATATTAGTATATTATTATATATTACTATTATTAAGTCATTGAAATAAGTAGTACTTTAAAAACATCATATATGGTTTTAGTCTTAAAAATAATTGAATGCAAAAAAAGATGAATTACAATGATAACATTACACCAAACTTTGGTTTGAGCAATTTGGAAGGTAAATTTATCCAAAGTTGAAGTGAAATGTCAATCTATACAATGATAAAATAGTTTAATTTTAAAAGAGTTTAATTTTGAAATATAAAGATTAAATTAAACTTCTACCTAAAAAAAATATTTTTGTAAAAAAAAGTAGAAATAATAGTCATGGTTAAGGGTTTAGGGTTGAGTGAACCATAGTTATATTGTAACCCAAGGGAGAGGTAAGACAAACTAGAGTTAGAAGAATGGTGGGGGTTGGGGGGCAAAGAAAGTGCTTTGGCTGCCGTGTGAAAACGGCCGGCAACGATTAATTTTTTTTAAAAAAAAACCAATTAATAATAATAATGATAAATAAAATAAATGTGAGCGTACGGAAAAGACATTGAGATGCGTGTCATCGGAGTTAACGGGAAACGTTAACTTCAGACCTGACACGGCCGTCAACGTTAGCTGTTGCCGTTCCCTTTCCTTGTCTGCTTCGAAGCAGGCAACAACGTTGGCTCAAGTTAACCCGGCAGGAAAAAAAATTAAGGTTTTTTTTTATTATTTATAAAAATTATACATTTCTTTTCCCTTTAAATAATATATAATTTAGAAATTTTTATATTCTATTTATGATGAGTTATTTCTTCTTCTTTTTCTTGTTGTCAGATGCTTATAATTATAAGTTTGACCTTGATGTGTGGTCATAATTGCTGAATATGCCACTCCACTTTACATGGGCCCCACGTGTAAACGTGGGGATAATTGGTTTTTTTTTTAATTTTAAATCTCTTTGACCAGTTATTTTTTCCTTTTCCCTTTTTCTTTTATTTTTATTTTTTCTCCCAATCCCAGATGATCTGCCAGCAGTTGGGTGGTCCTACTCTGTACACGTCAGCACATGTTCTGTTTTATTGGAAATTTTTAATACATTTCATTTTTAAATATTTAGATTTCATTATTTTACTTTCCTTAAAATTAGTTTTTTTTTTTTTTTTTTAAATCAATTCCTTAAAATTAGTTCATGCCATAGATTTAAAGTTATGTTTCAATTATAGTTTTAATAGAATAAATGACTCGATGCCTTAACATGGGTGACAATCTTTTTTTTTTTTTTTTTAAGACAGTTATCTTTAAAAATGTCTTTAAAAAGTAAAACAATATTATAAAGTGTTAATTTATGCTTAGGAGGTAACCATGTATTGACAACTTTATTTAATCTCTAACTAAGTAAAAAGAATTGAAATTTAAACCAGTATAATTTATAAATTGATAATCGAAAGTTTATAAGTTTGATATGTTTTAATTTAGTAGGTATGAAATTTGTACTTTGTTTGAACAAATTTTTTAGCAATTAGAATAAGATGGAGTTTAAATAAACAAAATAATAAATGACATATGTATAAGTGATCACATATATTGTATTATTGTAGTACCATAAGTCTTACTTTTACTCTATGGGGATAGGATAGATGAAAAATATTTCAAGCTACATTATTTCTTGTCCATCCCTAATATTGATGATACTATAAATGTTTCATCAATAATAATTATTAAAATGAAGTTGAAGTTTTTGTCTACTTAAAATGTGGATTATCTACGTCAATACCCTATTACTTAGAGCTAATTAAATAAGCTCTAAATAGGCGCACAAGAAATGATGTGTTGATAACATTGGTCAAAGTGTGCTATCTACCTGACACCTAATGTTTGCACGCATACATCGCATGCTGCTAAAATTGGTTAAGAAAATTGATATATAAGTCAGTTTGATGCCAATTTCTACTGAAAACCAATATTGATCAACTGATGGACACACCTATAAACAACCCAAGTGCCCGAAAATAAGATTTGGCATGCAAACCGAGGCGAGAAAACAAATAAGGCTCGATGAAGTGGCACGTGCGGTGCTAGTTGAGAGTGTCACGACTAGCCTCATTGGGAGGCTTGTGTTGAAGAGAAAATGTGTGCTTGGTCATAGGGTTTCAACGTGCTCATATGCCGACTAGCAAAAAACGAGCAACTACCTACATCACAACGGTCAAGGCGCGCAATTGGGCTTACAAGGCACACTCAAGCAAGCACGTTGTTCAGTAGTTGATCACGTAAAGGCACACGATCGAATGGTGACGTGCTCGATGTCCACGTGAACGAGAGCGAGGCTCAAAGGTCGCACGACGAAGGAATGTGTCGGCTGGCTTGCGCGAATTATTGACTGACGGGCGATTTCTGGTGCTAATACATTGACTGGTAATTAATTTCAAGCAGACTTATTGCTAAGTAACACTCGGAATCAGTTACGCGCAAGTATACGAGGTCAGAGATTGCAGTAAGTCTCACAGGGAATTGGAATATTCTGGTATAAACTGAAGGTCAAAAAGAAAGAAAAATAAAATGGTGTTGAATATTGGTTTTGTTTGTTTAACACGATAAATAAGCTAAAACTAAATTATGCTGATGCGATGTGAATGCAAATGCAATTAACTAAGACTTCTAAGGTAAAGATATGCATGTGTTGCATGGTGAAATAAACTCGCGCTTCCCTACAAATGTGAATGCAAATCCGGCTTCCGCTGCAATTTTACATAAATGAGCTCAGGGCATCCCACGCGCTAGCGGGATTGCATTAGTCATTTTTAATGAAGCAATAGACATTGCCCCATGTTGAACGTAACCTGCTGGGTCATCCGCCAGGTTTCTTCACTGGAGGCAAACATGCGTAGGTAGCGTTCCGACACATGCTAAGTAAATAAGCAACATATAAATTCCTTCACTCGCATTTATATATAAACCTAAGTCTGACTCAGTTAATAATCATAATCCTATATTAGCTATCTAATGAGAAGAAATACATTCAATAAACTAATACAAACAAAGTTAAGTTGTCATGAGAAAAGTGCATATGCTAGACTCTACTTCAAGCTCCCTTCCGGAATACTTGACTGCAACCTGCCAGTACAATGCCCGTAGATTTACCTAACCCACACGAGTCTTTCACACACATCTAGTGAGCTATTTATTCCTAACATCCTTCTAAAAATCGTTTAAGATTAAATAATTACCTAGTGATAACAGTTGAGTAACCCTTACCATCCCATTTTCCAATGGAAAAGCTAAGCACGCAAGAGTTGATTGTCAATCGACTTTTGCGGACCCCCCCTTAACTCAATTAATATTGATTTAAATTATGCATTACTTCCAAGTTTTTTCTTTAATTATAATTTAATCATAGGAAGTTGCAGGAGATCAAGTTTGAAACACGTGCAACTATCTATCTATGAAGTACATAAATCGACATCATTATTGCCAATGATAACCTCTTCAGTAACATCGCGTTGGTACTAAACATGATACGCTATTCATGCAACTACCTATTTACGCACTTATACAGGCGTTTTGCATCTGAAAACATTTGTTTTGCACAATTCCTTTAATGCGAGGTTAATATGCTATGTCTAAGAAAAATGTGCTTAACTGCGCATAACTCATTCGCAATTGCTGCTTATTTCTATGCTACTCGGGTAGAATGCGAGTTACAAGAGGCCTAACTAGTGCTATTATTAAGCGTTATCAATGATCTAGGGGCGCACTCAGTCGGGCTAACCACTAACTTCTAAACCCATGATGGATGTGCGCGCTTGGGCGTTGTGAGGGAGAGGATCGACGACTAGTTTGATTGCTTACGTGCGGTTGTCTGCACGAAGAGGAATGCATCAACGGGCATTGTCGTCTAGGGGACTCGGTGGTATGATGACGAAAAGCAAAAGTCCTATCATTCTATTCTAATGTTGTGTAGCTAGAATGATGAATAGAATAACAATGGAAAACCTACCGTCTCAAATAACAGCTTTGGGAAAATTATGATATATGTCCTACCCTTCATGAAATTACAAAACAACCCAACATAACTAAATACTTACAAATATATCCCTATGGGTAAGGCTAAAATCGTTTAGAAACTCAGCTGAATAACTAGAAAATTATCAATAAACTCATACTTGATGGGTTGTATTGAAAATACGTGTGGTGACCGTAGTTATTTTCTTTATTTCTTTAGTTATATATGTGTGTGTGAACTTGAAAGTTTCTTTATAATTTTCGTCCCATTGATCTATTTTTTTATATAAAAAAAAAACAATTTAAAAGAATAAATATGTGAAAAAAAAACACACCAAACACAATATTAAGTTTCTAAACAAATTCCCATTTCAACACCAAATATACTTTGTAAAAAGAAGATCTATCAATATCAAATATAGTAATAGGTGACATCATCATACATATGTTTTTTTTTTAATAAAGAAACGCATGATAGTAACCTTTTGGATTATTGAACCATATAACAAAAATTCCAGGACTTTTGAGTTGAATGAGTGGTAAATTTAGCAAAAGAAGACTTTGAATTCAAAGTAACATATGTAGAAAAAAGCAATTAAGAAAATCTGCAAATATTGAAGTAATCTTTTTTTACCAACAAAATCTACCTTCACCAATTGAAAGGTTTACAAATATTGAATATTTGTTTATGTTAGATTAATTATTTTGGTTATTCTTTTTATCCTCAAAGAACAACTTAAAGGTAGAGAAAACTTGTGGAGACTCAAGCTTTTGATTAATTAATTGAAAGGTTTCTATTCCTACTTTGCATCTTCAACACCTTAAGCAAACTTTGTGTCCCCTAAATATTATATATTTATGCCTATTCAAGATGCTTTTCAACACCCCATTTCTTCTTCTTCTCCCTCTTTTTGCAAACAATATTTAATTTCTTATTGTTTTATTTTGCTGGGACAAAAATGAGTGGGATGAGAAGATTTGAACATTGAATGAAACCTTGATTAGCCAAACTTTGTATATTAGTGGGATTCAAGAAATCTTTTTTGGTAAATATTTATAGATTTATTGTAATAACTTTAAAAAGTATACCAAGATATTGATAGGGTGGATTATTGGAAGATTGGAGAGAATTTTGCATGTATAATAAAAAAATGAAAAGTATTTACATTCATAACAAAAAATCAACATTAACTCATTTATAGTTGAAAATTCAAATTGAGTTCTATTATTCGCTGAGTTCACTCACTAAAAAAATTCACTCGATCATAAACTCGTTCTATCATTCACTAAGTTTTAAGATTTTTGGAATCAAATTTATGACGTTGGTGTTGAACTAATTTACAATCGAACAATAAAATCATTACCCATCCATTCGTATCTACTTTTATTTACATTATTTACATTATATAATAATATATATAAATATTATAATCTTTTAAAGTTACCAATTTGAAATCGATGATTAGGACGGTGTTAATTGAACCACTATTAGCGGGGTTTTCTTGCGAAGAAATTATCGACTTCAATTTTTTGAGATTGCTTTTTTTTTTTCTTTTTTTTTTTTAATTTCAATATTGGGAAAATTTTAACTTGTGATTGTTTAATTTTAAGGGTAACAGTACCAATATAACTATTATTCTTGTTAGCTGCATGATTCAATTTTTTTTCTTCTACACATTTACTATAAATATAATAAGGGGGTCATTCACTTACCAAATGAGTCTGTGGTTTATTAATTTCATTATTTAGTTGTAAATCAATTTAATATCAACATCACAAGTTATATAAATTAAAATAATTTTAAATTACTACACAGTTATATGAATAACGTATAAGCATTTTTGAAATATTAGATAAATTTATGCTTCTTCCAAAAGAAACCTAATTATCTAAATATTATTTAAAATTCATAGTAAACAAATTATATAGTCATTTAAAGGTGTCACCTGATATTTGATATTGTTAGAAGATTTCAGTTATTCTATTACCTCAAATAAAGAACCCAAAAATAATAATACTAAAATTACTCATTTTAGATCCTATTCTTTAGTCTGTCAAAAAAAAATCATATTCTTTAGGTTTGTTAAATTTTAATTACTTTCAAAAATAATTCTTGAACCTTTTTGTTTTTTTTAATTTATGAAAAACACTGTAACTTTCTCAAAATATGTTAACTTTCTTAAACGATCTAAATTGAAAAGTGGATAGATTTCTAAACATTTACATTGATAAGCTACTCCACTCATATTTATCTTCCCTTAATTTTATGGGCATCTTTTTTTTCCCAAAAAGATAACAGAAAAACAAAAAATCATAATTTTTCAAACCAAACAAAATTTCATTTTTTTTTCTCTCGACGAAAAAAATTAAATTTTAACCATCTAAATTGAATTGTACAGTCATGCCAAAAGTAGAATTGGTATCTTATATTGGTAGGTTCGAATCTCCCTCCCCAATATTGTTGTATCAAACAAAAAGCTGTACGGTCGTTTTTTTGATAAATATAAAAGAAAAAAAATAGAGAGAATTCTTCTAAAATTTTGTTTATTTATTTAATTGCTCATCTCTTTAGTAATCAAAATTAAGTTTGTATTATTGAAATTTGGTAAGTGCACAAAAAGAAAATTATTTTATTTGTTAGAATGAATGAATTCATTAGCCAAAATGGATACTAAAAATTGAACATAACAACTAAGTCGTTAATCAACACATTAGATGAAATTCAAAGTTTATGTGATTGATACAATGTAACAAGTTTAAGTATATAAAATTTGATTCTTTCTATAAAAAAGTGTAAAATTTGATTTCTTTTTGTTTGTGAAATTTCTATAAACTTGAGTAATATATAAATATCTAACATAAAAAGCCTAATTTTATTTTATAATATTGAAAATTATATAGTTTAAAATTAGAATACTAAAGATGTCTTCTAACTCATATGCTATTTGTCATGATACTTCGACTAATGTTTATTTATTTAATTTTTTGCTAATAAAGTTTTCTCCTCTTTTATATTTACCGTTAACTACTCTATAACAAAACATTAATATGAATCTTCGTTTGTTCACATTGTTTAACTTGATTTTCTCGACTCAAATTTGTAGTATTGATACTTTTTATTTTTGTTATATAATAAAATATAAATCAATTTCACTATCGGAGATTTTTACTAGGCGATGATTGATATATTTTATCATCCTCGGTCCCCTCCACCCATTTTAATCTTTATTTTCGTAAAATTCTCCATTAAATTATGACGGATTGAGTCAAAGATTCAAAGAAATCTTTGATAATTATTTTCAAATAGTGAAATTTTCATAGAAAATGTCTGTTAGTTTTTAAATAGATAATTAATTATTCTAGAAAAAAGTCATAGGATAGATATTCAGATAAAAAATAGTCAAAAGATACCCATTGAAATATATGTTTCATATCAAATTATACTCAAAACATATCAAATTATCTAAATTATTAGCATAAAAAAAGAACAATATTACATGGAAAATGTCCACCTATACTAATAAAGTATTACAAATAAAATAAAAGAAGATATAATTAAATCGAACAAAAATAGAGATTATGAATACATTTTTCATAAACGTCCCTCTTTAATTCGAGTGATTTTTTTTCTCTACTCTCACCACATTTCCCTCTCCATTAGAGACTCATCCCGAGCCCTCCTAAAGAAAAGGGTATCTCCATTCACAACTATAATAATTATTATTATTTAAAAATAAAAGTGAAAGAAGTTATATCTTAAAGAAATCTCATACTATCCAAGCGTATTAATTTGTTCAAATTCGAGTTAGCTATACTACAAGTTATTGAACATTATGATTTGAGTTTGACTTTGGAATAATTCTTTTTTAAACATCATTTTTATGACCTAAATTATTAGCAACTCAAATTCAGAATGTAACTTAAGTAAAGATTGTAGGAAATTACGAGGAAAATTTATGGTAATTGTTGTAAATTGTGAGAATTATTTGTCCAATAAATAGACATAACCAAACATTTTAGCGGCTATTTGGTGTATTGTCTAAGAATACATGTATTTTCCCTTAAAAAAAAGAGAGAAATACATGTATTTTTTTCAGATAAAAAAGCATGTTTTTAGATAAACAAAAAAGAATATGAATAGCTTTTAACTAAAAAAAAAAAAAGAAAAAAAAATTAAAAATAATCATTTTTTTTTTGAAAATCATAATCATATTCTTTTTTATTTATTTAAATAACTAAAGAATTTTTTAAGAATGATTTTCTTTTTTTAAAAAAAAATCTTTTAAGAATGATTTATATGCACTAAAAAAAATATATACATTCAAATAATACAACGATAAAAAGATGTGAATTTAAATTTCCATCTCCCAATATGATTGAAAATCGGATTTATATTTAGTTTTGTTTTAAATCATAAATGAAAAGTTATATAAGAAAAAGAATGATAATATGTAAAATCAATATATCTATTTTCCCTTTTCAAAAAAGAAAAATTAATTAAAAAAAACATAATTCTCCTGAAAATCGTTTATTTTTGGGAATTGACGGAAGAGAAAGAAAAACTATTTCCCTTCTTAACTTCATTTTGCAAATATATTCTTTTTATTAGTCAAAGGAGTTTTTTTAAAAAACAAAAAATCAACAACTATTGAGGATTGGAAATCGAACTTATAATCTTTTAGTTCATTGATACACATTATAATGTCGTCAAGCTACTACTTTCAAAATAAATTTGCTCAACTCATATGAATCAATATGATTTATGATTAGGTTAAAATTTCTTCTCAAATAAAGTTGAATTAAAAAAAAAAAAAAAAAAAAAAAACACCTCAATTATTAAGATGGAAAAACATGCTACATTTGTTGTGAAATTTGAACTCTCTATTTCTTACTAATTTTGAACTTTCTTTTAAAATTAATGTTATTAATGATACATTACTTTGAAATAAGATGGAAATTAAAAATGAGGAACAAATGCTATGTACATTACAAAAAATATCTATTACGAACGATCTAAATCGAGACTCTCCGAAAAATATATATTACTAACGGTTTTCAATTTGAAAGTTTTTTGTTATTTCCTCATACATTTCTTTTTGCATGTGATATTCATATTAGCACTGAAAATTTGAACTAAAAAAAAAAACCATTTATATTGTATCAATGTCACACGTACCTGGTACATCATATGACAAGATAACATTAAATCCATCAAAAAAAAAATATGTGTGTTGAGCTTCCAACCATATACACTTTCTTTAATCAACCAATAATAATGTACTTTTTCTTCATATGTTTAAATTTGATGTGATGTTATTGCATCAAATAAAGAACTCACTTTAATAGAATTTAATACAGCTACTATTGCATTTATATTCCTATATGCTAAAGTACCATCAATTTGGCAATACAATACAACACAAAACTCAAAATCAAATATTGAATTTCACACTATTGACATGAAGACAAAATTTGTAATTATCGAAGACTTAAACAACTATTCAAGAAAAAATCGGATGAAGGAGATCGATGTTGAACACCGACACTCAAACACTCAAATTTATATTTTGAGAAAATTTGAGACAGCTTAATGAAAAGTTGATTTGTAATACGAAAATCACTTACTTCTTTCTTTTCTTGTTCGGAGTATATAAAACATTTTTATATCGTTGTGGTTACGAATTAACATTATAAATATCGATGATTAGTGCCATTAATTATGTAATATTTTCCCTTATATCTTTGTGGTGAATTGTATTATTTAAATATTGGGTGTTTGGATCAAGATCTTCATTTGACTTGATGCAAGATTTCCTATTCCTTCCATAAATATCATTCTTTTGAGTAAAACTTGAAAATCACATATAGATAACATCATGAGATCTAATATATATATATATATGTTGCTCAGTCGGGTCAAACATCGATCTTTTTAAGGGATCGAAAACGTTGCTCATCTCTTCTTAGGCTAGGCCTCAATCGAGTTTGAAGATTAGCGGTATGGTTTGACTTTTCATAAGTTTGTGAATCGTCGTTGTATTATTTAGGTCTACCTTTTATTAAATTGAGTGAATATGTTGTATTTGGGCATTTTGTTTACATGAGTTTGAACAATATTATATATTTTGTTTCTTCAATTTTTTTATTCTTTAACAGATTGTTCAAATTCTATCCGTGACCATACTAAATAAACAAAAATATAACACAACACTTTACGATGTTTTTTAGGAAATAAAATACAATGTTCGATTTCATTATCTAGATATTTATTGGAATTATATTGCAAGAACTAGTTTTTCTTTCTCCTTCAAATGAGAGGATGTACATTAAATGTTGGTTGTCTCAATTTGGTTCGGTTTGTTAACTTTGTTATGAATTTATATATATATTAATTTTATACAAGTTATGTTTTTGATGGGCTATTAATTAATTTATATTCAACTGGTCAGTTAAGTTAGATTAGTCATATATATTTTCAAAAAAAAAAAAAAAATAGTCATATATTATTCTCCCTTTTACTCTTTTAACTACATTTTGTTAATCAAAACAAGAGTAAAAATTCAATTGATATATTTCATATGTTAATAATCAAGAAATTTATAGTTCGAGCCTTTCAACTTTTATTATATTAGGCAAAAATTTATAATTTTTTTTTAATTTAATAATATTTGAAGTGATAATTTAAATCAATAATTTCTTAATTATTATGGTATGCATCATACCATTTATTTGTTAATGTATTAAACGGTAACTATATATATATATATATATATTACTCTATTGTACTTGGTTTTGATCCCAATTACGAAACTTTTTTGCTGGCTTGGCTTTTTTCTTTATTATGGATATTGAAAACACATTAGATTATTGGGGCTATGCAATTTATTATTTATTATTATTATTTTTTAATTATTACATTTCATATCAGACAACTATGTACAATAAATGAAAAGAAAGTAAAGGTTCGAAATCAGAACTTTTAAAAATATAAACAAAAATATGTAAACATGATATGTAAATATAAAACCAAAAGCTATGATTTTACCCAAAAAGAAATGTATGGTCTAAATTGGAGGTACAATAATTGGGATAAAAAAGAATCCTATTAAACCTCAATAATATGAACTCTAATCTTGATTTTGAGGAATAATAACAACATTTGTAGAGCCCACAATCACAATTACTTTATTTAATAGTGATCCTTAGTGCTAATGGATAAGCATTTATATAGCAAAGTTTTTTTTTTTTTCTTTTAGATTTTGAGGTTTTAAAGAGAGAAAAAAAAACTTTATAAAGTTAATTTTATTTTATTTCTAATGGAGAATAAATGGACTATGCTAAGGACAAGCCAATAAAGATTTGGTAATGTGTATGTTTGGTTGTACCTCTATATAATTAGGGTACCAAATGGTTATTTCTTTAAACTCAACTTTAATCTTTTGACACCTGTCCATTACTATGATAATAATTAAATTATATCTTTTAATTGTATACTTTTTTAGGTGACCTTTGCCTCTAATGAAGGGCTGGGGTCCAAGTTCTCCCTCTTTTTTATTTTTTATTTTTTTTAACCCAAATTACGCTCTTATATTCCAAAAAGGAGAAGGACACTGTTTTATTGCGTTTAAATTTTGACCTAATTAATGAAAGCATTATAATTTTTTGAAGGGATTGACACAAAATTTATTATTGATACACTTCAAAATTATTGTACTTAGAATAAGTAACTATTATTTATCAAAAAAAGAAAGAAAGATAAATATTCTAGAAATATATATAATAAATAATTTGATTACTTAAAAGAACCATTCACAACCAATAAAAATGACTAAATTTAATAAAAGCTTATATTTTAACAATTTGGATGTCATGTATTTGAGCCTCACACACTAAGTATTATTAAACTAAAATAAAAAGAGAGAAATTTTTATGATTGTTTATTAAATTAAATCCATTCAAGATTTTATAATTATTTGACCTTAATCTTTAAGGGATTTTTCATATATAATAAAAACCGACTAAAAAATTATATTTATATCACAAAACTTAAAATAATTGCATATATATCAAAATTATGAGTGATTGAACTCAATCAAACTTTAGTGGTTGAATTCAATCAGTTGAGTTCAATCACTTAACAAACTGATTGAGTTTAATCACTCGATATTGATTAAGTTCGATTGAGTTCAATCACTCAAAATTTTGGTATAAACGAATTTTTAATAAAAATGTGCTATAATTTTAATAGATGATCCTAAAGTTGGTATACATAACAAATTTTCTAATCTTTATTTAATTTTTCTTTAAACCTCAATTTTAATTTGGTGCAATAATTATTCGATGTGATCGGTCAAATTGCGTACAAGATTGTCATCAATATAACAATAAAAATATTATATCTAACCAAAAAAATTAAAGTTGTTGTACAATTTATACCAACCTCTACAAGTATAGGTTAAAAGATAAATCTACATGATGTCACGCAAACTTTATTTATTTTTATTAAGATACAATATAAAGGTGAGACATTAAATGTTTAACTGTAAGTTGAGTCCCTTTATAAGAAAAGATTAATTTGAGATCATTTTTTTGATTTTAAAATAATTAATTTGAAATTGAATAGTAAGATATACAAAAAAAGTAGAATGAATAATGATGATTACGATAATCATTAAACAAGAGCTTAAGCCTAAATTGCCTAAAAAAATAATAAAAATGAGGAGATTAAAATTTGATGAGATCCGAAAAGAACATTGAACGGCTGAGATTGATTTAAAAAGGTTATTGTCAGCACGATAATCATAGATAACATGTACTTGTTCTACCCGATATTTAAGGTGGCCCCACTATCCCCTCAAACAAGGAAAGGAATTTATATTGTTCTAAAAGGAAATAATTAATTTTGTTTTTCAATTTTGTTTTTTTGACAGTATTTTCTTTTTTAATTAAAAGAGGAAAAAAATAATAATGAAATTAATTTAAAGAATAAATGCACAATAATTAATTTCAGTTAAAGAGACAGTACTATTATTGGCTAAGTTATAAAAATTGTTTGAAACTTCCCCCATGTGGAGACCATTCCAACTTGTTTTGTCATCCCTTTTTTGCCCTTGCCCCCACAAAGGGACCACTTATAAATTCACAGTTTCTTAAAATTACTTCTCAAGAAAATTATATATATATATATATATATATTAGTTTTTCAAAATGTATAATCTAAGAGAATACAAACACTAATTCTAAACAAAAATAATAAAATCAACTAAATATGTCTTTTTATTTCGTTAGATTTTTCAAAATGTATATATATATATATATATATATTAGATGTTGACCATCATGTTAAATTGAATTTTTATCAAACAATAAAATCACTAGATCAGTAACTTTTTCAATTAATCTAAATTTTAATGTATATATATACTAAACACAAATAATAAAATCAACTAAATATGTCTTTTTGTTTCGTTAGCTCTCAATTAATTCTTAGAAAATATATTATGGAAAGCAATTTAATGAAGTTTTGACATCACTTGTATTTTGATTTTATCTATAAGATTCAATTTGAGTTAAATTTAGTTTTTCTCAATCTAAAAAAAATGAAAAATAAAGTATTGTCCAAATTAAATCACAGGTATAAACTTCAAAAGATAAAAGTGGCCTATTATTATTATTATTATTATTATTATTATTATTATTATTATTATTATTATTATTACTTTTGTCTTAAAAAATGTTTAAGTCTAAAAAAATAAGTATATGTATATATTTTTAAAATCATTATTGATTTGTTTAGTAAAATATAAGTGGGCTATTATTATTATTATTACTTTTTTTTTTAAAATTTTCCTTCCATAAAAAATTACAAAAAGAATTAGTTCGAGGTTTTCATAATGTCTAATTATATTTTTAAACGATAAATCTTTACCATAGATATGAAATTATATTTAGCAATATTATTTTGATTTTGTTTTTATTAATTATAATAACTTTTTTTGTTCAGGAAGAAAAATCACTAGGACTACTCAAGAATCACGTGTTTATAATAAAGCCATTTGTTTATTTAAAAAGAGAGTAATAAGGTGATATAATAATTTTTTTTAGTTCAACAACAATAAAATTGCTTATGATCATATGGTCGATCACTCTCATTTTCAAATACATTCTCCTCCTTCACAATAAGAAAGAACCTATGTGCTATTTCTCTTCACGTTTTTTGTTATTCTTTTGGTCATAAACACATACTTATATGTTGCGGAGCTATTTAACTCTCTTGTTAGTAAAGTATAAAAACTTGGATACTCAATGTTAGTTTTTTTTTTTTTTTTTTTTTTTTTTTTTTTTTTATTCGTGACTATTTGAGCTAGTTTGCGCGCACCTTGACTAAAGTCATGGGGCATACCATCTGGCCTACAACAATTCTTAGGTAAGTGGCTACAATAAGATTTGAATTCATCATCTTATGCATCCCAATACCCCATTTGATCAATTGAGTCACCCCATAATGATTAACTCAATGTTAATTATTTAAACTATAACTATTGACTATATTGTTTATTGTATATTTAGAAGTATTTGAACCAGATTACGATCAATTATTTTTAATTAAAAAAATTGTTTGATCCTATAATATTTAATTATTCGAAAATTTATTTTTAGATAGGTGATTATTATAAGTTAAACCATCATCACTTAGATTTTAAAACTCATTTTAAACGCTAGGTTAACTCATACAACCAAATAAACTATTTAAGGATATAAAATATATGACTAGGATTTTGGTTGTCCAAACTTTTGGAGCGTACAATAAAAAATCATTGCTTTCTGAGAGTGTATAATAAAACCGACAACTTAAGAAACTCAACTCATACTAATATATATGCTCATGTACAACCCAACTACTTGTACTCTAATTTCTTCTAATTCCACAACTTTGAAGTTCTTTTTTTTTATCAAGAAGTATATGGCGATTTAATCTTCAAATTTTCAAAATTACAGATTAGCTCTCAAATTTTTAAATTTTAAATATTTAGAATATAATTGACATAATGTTCAAATTCATATTCAATAGATCAATTTAGTTTAAAATCTTGAATTTGTCGGAGGGTCTATCTAGATCTTAAATAGAAAAAAGTTAAGAGGTTTATTAGAGAACAGAAACCAACTAAATGCAAATCCTAAAGTTTAGGAGATTAAGGAAAGCAATTATATTAATTAAGATTTTATCAAATACAATTCCATCATGTAAAGTTGATTAAGGGTCGTAAATGATCAAGTGAAGATAATCATGGGCAAAGGGGAAACTAGCGATCAATAATATCCAATTTGAAGTGGAAGGTTTTTTATAAATAATTAATTACTTCAACATCAAGATATCGTTTTTACATTAATCTGTTGGAAATTAGGAGCAAAAGTGAAAATTGTGACCCTTTGTGGGCTAGTTTTTTTTTTTTTTTTTTTTTTTTTTTTTTTTTTTTTTTTTTTTTTTTTTAGGAAAAGGGGGGCTAGATTTTTTAATTACTGAAAATTTACAACTCATTTACTTTGGATTAGAACACATCTGTTTCAGGGTAAAAGTTTGTTTGTTTGAGTGTGTATGTGTTTTTTTATGATAATCTTTTAGGGTAAAAGTTAAAGTTTGATTGTGTTATTGAGTTGAGGAAAAATAATGTTATTGATAAGACATTGAGTTCAAGCTCTTGAAACACAATTTTTAAAATATATGTTAGATTTGTTATTTTCTTTTATTCACTCTGAACTATAAGATTGAAGAAAAGAATTTTCTTATAGGAACATCAAGTAATAAACAATGTTAGTTTTTCTTTATCTTATTTAAAATGAGTTGTCTATTTTAACCTTGCATTTTCTTTTTCTGAGTACAAATTAAGTGGGGTGAATCACACTCTTTCATAGAGGGCACTACTACTCACAACTAAATTAGAACCTTTTCAAGAATGAATTTGTAACCGAGATGTTGAACTGAATTAATTTCAAACAATAAACGAACACGTCACCAACCTTTTGAGTTAATATTGCATTATAATATGTTAAAAATCATCATACAAATTACACCATTTAGCGGTGAAAATTAAAGGAAAACTTACAAAATTAGTAAAATCAATATATATATATAACAATTACTTCGAAAGAAAAAAAAAATCGTTTTTCAATTCAACTTTATTTCAATAACCAAACAAAGAAAATATATGTTATACCCATGTGTATCCAAAATAGCAATCCTCACAAAGCAAGAATTTGGAATAAGATTTGTGGAAGGCAGGCCATGTAAAATAAAGAAATGAACATAAAAACAAAAACTAGAAAAAGAAAAAGAAACCCACATAGATAAGACAAGGTATTCAAGAAAAAAATAAGGTGGACTTGGAAAAGACATGCTTCCTAACTTTGAGATGTGTTTTTTAAAGGTGCAAAAGCTAAATCATGTAGGAATCACAAGATTGGTCAACCTATAAAAAAGCTTAGGAAAATTTTGTTATTAGTCAAACTTTCTATGTTGCTTATTTTTATCTTGTTAGTCAATTTTAAAGGAAAACCCTAATTTATGGGGATGATGAATTATAATGCTCAAAGTTAGGTCAATGGATACCTACTACCCAATTTTATTGGTGAAATGAATTTGTTATGTAAGAGAACCAATATTAATTTTGACAAAAAAAAAAAAAAAAACACTATTAATTCAGAGGATTTCCCACCAAAGTTTAAGATATTGCGAAATTGTGATTTTAGGAGAAATTAATCAAAATTAATTAGTAAACCATTGAATAATTCATTCAATCCTATCTATAGAGTTTTAAGGTATAATATTATGTGTTATACTTTTGTTTAACTTTCATCATTTGGTGTCAAAATTTGGATAAAATATAACGACACGACCTTCCTGCGATAAAAATGATAAAAAGTAATAATCGAAATATAATATATATTTTTCTATAACATATGCTTCAATACTTTAGTTACAAAGGAAAAGATGTAGCAAGATTTTTTTATAAAAAAACATGAGACTTAGAATTAGTGATGATTGAAATTTGAGAATTCTTACTCCTAGTTGAAGAATGGTATTTATCCGTGATCACTTTCTTTGTAAAGTTTCTCAATCTTCAATGTTTTAAGAAAATTGAGATTGAATCAATTGGATGAAGAAGAATCGTGTCGTAAACAATCAAGACATATATCCCTCTCGATTATGTAAGTTTAAACTTTCCTCTTTATTGATAGATAATTTTGATTTGTTGGATGTTTGACTTTTATTAATATTATTAATGCATATAATAAAAACTAACATGATACAAAATTTAGTGTAAATTTCCTAAGAAACTCTATCATGCTAAATTGTAATTTTCATATGTTTCTATCATGAGCTTTACCACTAGATTTTTTATAAAAATAAAATAAAATAGAAAGTTTTTATTTTGAGTAAGAGAAAAAGAAAAAGAAATAGTTGATTATTGGGGTAATTAATACGCTTTATGTAAAAAGAAAGTAGGTATGGGTTAAAAAAGTAGTAAATGCGGAGAATATTTTCACGTGAGGTAAAATGTAACGTTGTTTTGTACTGTTTACCTTTGCAGACCACAAGAACCCATATATGGAAATTGACTATGACATGACATATTTTGTCCAGTTTTTCCAGTTCAAAAGGTAATTATTTTTTTGAAAAAATAAAAAGTATCTAGCAAAAACAACGTTACATAATAATAATTATTTTTTTAGACAAACCTACGCTTTATAATGGGAGAAATCAAGGCCTATTGTTTTTTTTATATATTTCTTTTGTTGAAATATAGTTTTAATTCCAAGACTCGAGTTTTTTTTAAATAAAAAAATTGTTATAGTCAAAATTTTCAATATTAAATTTTAGTCCTTTAATTTTAGTCAAAGTTTTTAAATAATTATCAGATTTATTTTATTTTAATTATGAAACTTTTAAATATTAAATTTTAGTCTTTTAATTTTATAAAAATAAATTTAAAGTTATTATAATTTAAATTAATTCAATAATATCAATCATTTTAATATAAAATAAAGAAAATATGTGAATATATTTTAAGAAATGATAGAGAGACGTTATTTTTGTTTTTATTATCATTTTAGTTTAAAAATTAATATTTAAATTTGAAAGTTTATGAATTAAAATGGAACAAATTTGAAAGTCTAAAATAAAAAAAATATTATACTTTGAAAGTTTATGACCAAAATGTTAACTATTTATTTTCTTTTTTACTTAATATCATTTTGATTTCTCAATTTTTAAAAGTTCAATTTTATGCTTGAACTTTGATTTTGCTTATTTTAGTCTATACAATTTTTAAAAGTCTAATTTCAATTTATAAATTTAAGTTTGTTTTATTTTAGTACTCAAACATTAAAAAAAAAAGTAATAAAGAATTTTTTTTAAAAAAAATCAAGGAACAATGTTTATTTATTTTTGTTTTAAAAATGATCATCTCCCTCCTTAAATTTTAGAAATATGTTATCTTTTATTATATCAAAATTATTAATATTATTGAATCAATTTTGATTGATATTAATTTTAAATTTATTATATAGATTAATATTAACTTTTATTTAAAAAAAAGATTAAAATTAATCAAAAGAATTGATGACATATTGATTTGGTTTTTTATTTTTTTATTTTTTATTGAAAATACATATTACTTTGATTAATTAGCTTTAATTTAATTCAAGAGTTCATATAAAGTAGAAGGTAGATATTAAAGTAAAATATATATATGAATATCTGAATATAGTTGTTGTACTCAATTATTTCGAATTTTGATATAAATATCATCAATTTGAGAATTAAATATCAATTTTTTAAATTAAATTTATGATCATTATGTTCAACTAAATTACCATCGAACAATGAAATAATCCATTACTAACTTTCAATTCAATCTAAAAAAAATTGAACTGAATTCGATACATAAAAGGAGTGTTTATAAATACCAGCGGTAACCACTAAACCAATTTAGTTTTTTTTCTTCTATTTTTTCGATTTATTTATGTTCTTGCACACCGTAATTTTGAAATTCATGTTTAATAAATCATTGAAAAAGTGAAGTTCCAAAAAAGTTAATCGATCTATTATATATAAAAATTATTCTACAATATTTAATTTTCAACTAGAAAATTAATTTAACTTTTAACCACTAAATAAACTTATAAATATAAATAAAAGCTAAATTGACATTAGCTTGTCTCAAGGATGAAAGATCATAAATTTGAATCTCAAACTCCACTCTAATGTCAGAAGTTTTTTATTTTTTTAAAAAGAGAAAAATCAAACAAACAACTGATAATAATTATTGGATTTATTTCAATCTTGAACTTCAATTATTAGGTGTTCAACAATACCTAATTTAGTCTAATTAATAATTTTCTTAATGTCCCTTAATTTCGAAGTTGAAATTGTTGGCAATAATGATTAATGTATACGATTTTACCAACTGATTCACGTTTACACTTAAACATTTGACCAACCTTTTAACGATAATCTAGCTTTGTTTTAGAAAATAAAAAAAGGGTTAACAATGTCATCTTTTTAATGTGTATTTGAATTGTATGATGATCATATATATATATATATATTTTTTTTGAGAATAATGATCATATAATTTTTGAACCAAATGATGATGATCATATAATTAAATCTAGCTTGAACCACTGCAAAAAATAAAAAATAATAATAAAAATAAAAAAAAAACCCCTCGAATTTTATTAGTTCTCAATGTTTGGGAATAGATATGCAACTTTTTCTATAATATTTAACGTAAAGCATATTAATTTTGTACTCTTTTTTTCCTTTATATTTAATTATCCTTCTTCCTCTTAATTGCTTTGAATAAATTAAATTATTGCTACCAAATGGGCTAGTGATACAATGATTTCATTGTTTTGTTATAAACGAGTTCAACACCAGCATCACAAGTTCATACCGATTTCAGGGATCGAACTTTGACGTGAAGTGAAAATAGATTAACACCAAATAGATAAACAATCCAAACTTATTACCTAGTTCACTTCATTTTAAGTATAGACATTTTATTCATAGTATCGAGATTCATCAACTTTTCTCTTACATATGATACATATTTTTTTACATTCTATTATTCATGAATTTTTTTGATATATATAAATTTTGTACATGTAGTAATTTCTTAGGTAAAATAAATACATTCATTAAATATGTAGAATTTAAATATTCGTATATTAATGATGATATTTTGAGTTAGTTAAGTGATTGATTGAACAAAAAAAATTACATGATGATTAACTTTCAAGTAACTAATGTCTTAAAAAAACTAATTAATTTATCAGAAATTATGAACAACATAAATTATTTTGTAAGTTTCATCCAATCATAAATTCTAATTTCTAATTTTTAAAATTAGATTAAATTCCTTTTTTTCATATTCTTTTTTAAAAATTATTTAATTTATAAATGTTTTTTTGATTCATCAATATTAATTAAAAAAATTCGTAATTGAATGATTATTAAATTATATAATTTTTTTTTGAAACAAGGTTATATAAGATTTTACTGAAATATTATATTCTTGTTTATATGTATATATTTACTTTATTAATTCCTAAAAAAAAAAACTTGTGTTAACAAAAAATATATTATATTCTTGAAATTTTAAAATGTCATTATTACTTGTGTTAAAAAAACGAATATTTAATATTTTATTTAATGATTTTTATTTTATATTAAAACCATTTTTTTTTTGTCTAAAAAATTGTCCGGTGTTGATTTCATTATCTAGTGATAGTCATCAATCAATTCAATACTACAATTATGAATCCGATTTAAAGTTGATATTTAATCTTATATGAGGGTTTATGATCCCTCGGCACAAGGAAATATTATATTTTATCAAAATCCTTAACACAATGATCTATTTATTATGTTCAACATTGTCGAGCTAAACATAAAAAGAAAAAAAAAATCAACACAAAACAAAATCCTTACGAGCAATATTCACTGATAATTTTGATCATGATGTTCCTTTTGGCCTCGTGGGTCTTGGGATTCTTTATTTTTTTAATAATTAAAATTGAAAAATAAAAATATAAAATATATCATCACAAACAAGAGCAATAGCTCAAACGTAAATGTTGTCAGCAACAAAAAAACACTAATTTTCAAATGACTGATTTTCTATTGAAAATCTATTAACAATTTAGGAGAAAAACAAAAGAATGTTTAAATATAATATCAACATACATCAATCAAGTGATTTACAAAACACATTAATATCACGAATGTAATTCACTATTATATAGTCACATATAAACAAATATACATATGACTCATTAATTCATCGAATCAAGACAGCCGAACTACGTTATATTCGCAAATTTATATGAACCCCAAAGTAGAGCAAGATATAAAAAAATAGAATAAAGTTAATAAAATGAAAAGAAATAGATATTAAATAATAATAATAAGAATGAATTAAAATAATATAAAGTTAGAATAGAGAGTGTGACTAAATGTTTTTGGATCAACATCGATGGCTCCCCATGTGCTTCTTCATACAACAGTAACCACCACCAACCCAACTGCTTTTCATATTTTTTTAAAATTTCCCTTCTTAATTTTTAATTAATGTCGGTGTTAAAGTTAACATTAGTTTAATTAATCTTATTCATTTTATACAATAATATATATATATTTGAGATAGAAAGAGACATACAGAAGCTTAGGGAGCAACTTTTTGTTTCTCATTATGTTTAATTATATATATTTCCACTTTGTAGAGTTTGGTGCTTCGTCTAACAAAATGTAACTCTTTTTTTTCCTTTTTAATGGAAAAAGTTACTAATGAGCATAGATTAGGATTATGCCGAATCCTTGAATTTTAATCGTTTGAATTAACTTTTATCTAGTATTCTTGAATTCGAATCTGTTTGATTTTTATTTTGACTCGGGCTATAATTGAGTATAAATTGGAGGAAAAAGATTATAAATACCAATTTTAGGGATCGAATCTGTGACCGTATAATGGAAATGGATTAACATTAAACCAAATAATTAATCGCGTTAGTGACTCATTCGATTTTTTTTTTCTTTTTCTTTAGATGGCTAATAATTAAAATTGTTTTGTTTTTTTTTTTTTTTTTTGCAAACGAGAGTGATAACTTAATACATCCATATATTTTTATGGTAAAAATAAAACCTGCATTTTTTGCATTACATAATCTAAATTTAACCTTTTTTTTTCTTCTTTTACCTAAGTTTTAATCAGTTCTGAATTGTTTTTTTTTTTTTTTAAATAAAATAATAATTCAGTTCTGAATTGATTTTGTACACGGAAGTTCAGAAGTAGGTAGAAGTGGGAAAGCAATAGCCCACTGGGCTTTTTCTGGAACATAACTGATCGAAGTATTGGGCTTAATGGACTCTTAATGGACCCCACTTCTTTTTGGGCTTATGGATGTGTCGAGCTCGGCCCAGCATAAAGGACTAGTTTTTTTTTTTTTTTTTTTTTTTTTTTTTTTTTTTTTTTTTTTTTTTTTTTCCTTAATAAATATCCAAGAAAATAATTTCCCAACAAAGGGGAAACATCAAAACAATTATAAGCTTTGTTTAGATCATGCTTAACTTACATTACTATGAAAGAAAAAAAATGGGATACTTTTATTTGGTAACAAGAGGAGAGTAGTATTAGTTTATATCAAATGATTAAGAGGTCAAATGTTCAAATATTTCTATTTCTAAATTGTTGTAGAATTAAAAAATAAATAAATTATATTCCTATATTTTTGTTGAGAATAAGTATATCCCTATTTATTTATGAATTATTAATTTATTCTATATGATTAAGAGTCAGAATTTTATTTCTATATATTCGATCAATGGTGCTCTCCTCTTAAGACATGACACGTCGCGATACATCGAAAGAATGAAGACAATTGGAAGTGTATACAACAACGAATCTTAAACTCAAATTTTTAATGGGAACATACCATCGAAGTTTGAGCTTTCGATCAACTTCGACCTCTTTAAAATATTTATTCAATATTTATTTCATTATATTCTACCTAAATATTAATTGTTCACCAAACAAAAAAAACTAATTCAATATTGCTTCATTTTTTTAGGTTATTCATGGACACCTATGGTATATTATTTTATAATTTTTTAATCATGAGAGTACGCTTATAATTAGACTATTGATATTATCGATAATATTAAGTTTTTTTTTTGAAGGGGATAATATTAAGTCTTTATAATTACTTAATGTTGAGAATTTATATATATATATATATATATATATATATATATAAAGCTTAAAAATTCATTTTTTAATATGTAAATTGCAATAGGTTTCAACAAAATAAGATTTTTTTTAGAACGAATTAGGAATAAGGGATTACAAATTTGATGTATTATTGCTCCTAAATAAATTAGTATTAAATATCAATTTTCAAAGTTAAACTTATAATTATAGTATTAAATTGGATAACCATCAAATAATAAAACTATTTTACTAACGAACAAAATAATGTAAAGTATGCTAAATTATATAAGGTGAAGTATGCTAAATCGTTAAATTAAGATATAAAGTATTTCCAACTCAATTAATGAATTGGACTTTGACTTTACAGTATCTATTTTATCAAATTGGTGTTTTTTTTTAGTATCCATTAGCTTTGATTGGCGCATGGAAGTAGGTGCGTCTGCCGGTTGAGCATATAAGAGATAGGTTGCATGATCTTTCCTTTTTAAGCTAGTGGTGATCTCACTTTCGAAAGAAACTCTCGATTTAATAGCGCGTAAACATAACAATAGTGAAGAAAGGGATCATAAATTCTGATTTTAGAAAGCAAATCACAATAAAACTATCAGATCAATAACCATTTCGATACATATTTCTTCAACTAAAATATCATAAATTAAATTATAATCCCACATTAAACTGTTGTCTTTCAAAACAATTTTTATGTGTGATGAGGTGAAAAACATAAGAGAAGAAAGGACTTCGAAAGTTTATAATTATTTCAATGTCTTTGGTCAAAACAATCAAGCTTGTTTCCGCATCATACTTTTCCAAAATTTCCCTTTTGTGGTACAAAAGGGTGGAATTTGTCCATGATTATTACATTATTTTTATATAATTCAAATTGAAACCAATGACTTTTTGTTAGATTTAAGTAATTACTATAAAACCTATAATAACTAAATGCAGATAATTGTTAAAGTTAATAATATTTATAGGTATTTTATCAAATAATAAATAAGTTGCGGATTTGAGTCTAAAATATTTCTGATTTATAAAAAACTAAATGCATATAACTTAATTTTGGTTTTTTTTAGAATACTTAATTTTGGTTAAGATAAATATTTCAATCATTTTAATTTAAATACATTTATTATCACAAGAATGAGTAGACGATAAATTGATGGGCTTTCAAATTGTTAGAGAAAATCTCTCAATTTTTTTTGAAGAATCGAACAAAAACAACAAAATAAAAAAACAATCATAGATATAAAAAAGAAAAACATAATAAAATATATAATAATTTAGACGAAAAAACTTTCATATGAGAGAAAAATAATAAGACAAACAAAATTTTCATTGAAAAAATGTTACTTCACAAAATTATCTTTCTTACTACAAAAATATGAATAGTTAAAAAATGATTAAAAATGAGTAATTAAAATTTTTATATTAACATCAAATAAGATAAACAAACAATAATTAAAAATAAGTTTTCGATCGAACCATGACATTCGTGTTGAACTGGTTTAGATTCTTAATTTATATTTAGTTTTTATTTTAATGTAAAATTTAATTAAACATAAAATTAGAGGTTTAACTAAAATAAAGTGAGCTTTACCAAATAGCTTGATGACCAACCGATTAACTTTAAATTTGGTTGATATAGTTGGCCTCGAGATCGAATCCTAATAAGTACACTAAAAAAAAAATAAATAAATAAAGTGAGCTTATTCACGGATTTATTTATTTATATATATATTTTAAAAAGTTGTCACGGATGATTAAGCAAGTAGTCACAGGCCGAGTCAAAGCTACAGAAGCTGGGACTCACACGTTCACAAATCAACCTTAACCACTAAGCAAATCAATGGCTGAATTCGGCCACCAAACCCAAACCCTAATCCTAAGCCCTTTCTAGAATCCCTTTGAAATCCATTACGCGTCTTTCCATTAGTCACTTTCCCATTCGTTCAACCGCTCAAATCCCTTCTTTCTTCAATCCCAACACGCAATCCAGAAATTTCCTCCCCTTTACCAAATACCCATCTCATTTAACCCCTTTTCCCCCAACCCCTTTCATCAATTTCTCCCTAGATTCAATCCCACCTCCCTGTTCTTGATTTTTCCATCTGGGTTTTCGATTTCTCATCTGGGTTTTTGATTTCTCTGAATTTGGTGCTCATTTGTGCTCAGAAATGGAGAGTAACCCGCAATCGTTTCGGCAGTTCAGCGACCAGCTCCGAGTGCAAGCTGGGAATCTGGAGAATCTTTCGCTCAACGATTCGATTTGGAGCAATTCGTTTGTGACGAAGAGGCACGAGGAGAGGAGGAATTTCGATGTTCGAAGTGGGGTTGAGGTAAATTCGATGAATAATAGTAACAATAGTTTTAAGCCTAAAGTTTATGATTCTGAACTCAATAGGTTTAATAATGTTGGATGGAATAGTTTTAAGCCCAGTGTTGCTTCAGATCTTGGTAATTGGAGTAGTGGAAGTAGTGATCTGAAGTTTGAGAAGAATGCTCTCAATGTGTTTGATAATGGGTGGAATAGTTTTAAGCCTAAGGGCTCTGATTTTAATGCCTTCAATGATGGGTGGAAGCTTAAATCTGCTAATATTGGGGTTGATCCTCTCCAAAAGGCTGTTAATGGAGGGTTTAATAATGGGGTTTACTCCAAATTTGGGAATTTTAGCACTAACAGTTTTGTGGATCTGAAGAACTATAAGAACAGTGGGAAGGTTGAGGAAGAGAATGGAGGGAAGAGTGGGAAGAAGTACAATAACAAGAAGAATGGTGGTGAAAATACCAATGAAAGTAAGGAAGCTAACAAGAATGCTTTGGATAAGAGGTTCAAAACACTTCCTCCATCTGAGTCTTTGCCAAGAAATGAAACAATTGGTGGATATATCTTTGTTTGCAATAATGATACAATGCAAGAGAATCTCAAGAGGCAGCTTTTTGGTGAGTTTTCCCCTTTCTCTGTCTTTAATTTCAGTGATCTGATCAGTTCCCAAGGGGCATCGGCCTCAAGGTCCTAGTTTTGAAACTCATTAGTGAACTTAATTGTAAAGCCCCTTGTTGGCTCTCGGAATAGGGTTTGCCCTCTGAGTATATAGTGGGGCGAAACTTTAATTTCCGGTTGTGAAAAAAACCTGATTACTTGGTTTTTGCATAGTTTTATGTATCTGTGTCTTGTTGTTTCTAAGATTTTCTGTTGTTAAACCTATGTTTTAGGTTTGCCTCCAAGATACAGAGATTCAGTGAGGGCTATAACTCCTGGATTGCCTATTTTCCTTTACAATTATTCTACCCACCAACTTCATGGAATCTTTGAGGTGTGTCTCCTTTCCCTTAGATTCAATTCTGCTAGATCCATGGCTTGAATAGGCAACTTTTTAAATCTGAATATCAATACATGTCTGTTTAGTTTGCTTATTTTGAAACTATGAACTATCTTTTCTAGGCTGCTAGCTTTGGAGGGACAAACATTGATCCAACTGCCTGGGAAGACAAGAAAACTATTGGTGAATCTCGGTTCCCGGCGCAGGTAGTGTTCTTGTTCTTGTGTTGTTGGGCTGGAACTTCCTCAATTAACTTTCACTTCCATAGATCTAAGCTGAAAGTGAACGTTTTGAATGTAACAGGTAAGAATTATGACTAGGAAGATATGTGAGCCACTGGAAGAGGACTCTTTCAGACCAATTCTTCACCACTATGATGGCCCCAAGTTTCGCCTTGAACTCAATATCCCAGAGGTAATTGCTCCTTCGAGATCAAACGTCGATGAAACACGACAATTCGACTGCTATTTGTAGCAAAATGAAATATTCTTTATACTTTGCAGGCACTTTCTCTGCTGGATATATTTGATGAAAAGTCCTCTTGAACAGAAGAACGTGTTCATACACTCGACATAGTATACGACAAGCTTATGAAAATTAATCGATCGAAAGAATGCATTGGTGAGTTTTGGAGTTTGGAAGAATCATTGTATCCTCTAATGTTATAAATGTTTGTGTAGAGGCTGTTGGTGTTGGTGTTGGTGTTTGTTTGCTCTTTGTCTGGTGTTTGGTTAGCTGAGTTGTGAATCAAAAACATACACAAACAGTACTTAGGAAGTTACTGAAGTTGGAAAAAGCTTAACACAGTAATGTAATAATAATAAATATGTGTTTGTATTATTTCAATTCTGCAGTTGAAAACAAAAGGCTGTTCTGGATATTGTATGATAAGAGACGAACTTGACTTCGCCTCGAGCTATCTGGAATAGAATAATTGAAGCTACTACTACTATCTGGAATAGAACAAGTTCGGGCATCAGATCAAGTTTGAGAAAGTTGCTTGAAAATTTTATTCACATTTGAAGGATAAAAAAACATTTAATTAAAGATTGATCTTCGTAATCAACTTATTTTGGTTTGGTTTGATTGTGTTTTTTCTTTTTTTTTTAAATGAAAATCAAATTTGATCTAATATATATATATATTATTATAAAAATGTGTAGATAGTAGTTTTTAAAGATTAAGCTTATCATTTATATTAATTGAAATATTTATAGATATTGTATAATATTGTACTAATGAATATTTATAAAAATATGTTAATAAATATAGATATATATATTTAAAAAAGACATGAAAACTTGAAATAGGGGCAAAAGAACTATCGTGATTCATATCTCGTAGTAGTCAAGCAGATGGTAATCCCAAATTCTTACTCAACCCTACTTCTTTTCTTGCTAACAAACAATAACTATGGAAGCATGGTGATGCACCATCTTCCATTGACCGTTAACAAATTCAAAAACATTAGTCATTATTAGCGGCCTTAAATTCCTATTTATATACACTCTCATGGTTACCCAAGCCATTAGGGTCTCAACCCTAACCCTCACTAAACTAACATTAAAAACGAACTGATCTGGCAGATCTAACTCTACCCTCCAGCTCTCCATGACCTCATCGTAATTTAATTGAAATCAATTAAAAGATTCAAGAGATAAAAATGATTCATGAATAGAGGACCTACCCGAAACACAACGGTTGGCCCGAGTGGATACAACTCACGTAATCTGTGTTTATCCAATAATTCTCCATGGCAGGGAAGTTTTTCTCCCTGATTATGTTGAAAAAGAGGTTGTTGAAAGTTAAATTTTTTTGAGTCGTGGCATAATACCACTTCCAACCATTCTCGGGAATCAACATTGCCTGATTAGTGCTTAAATCCTAACAATACCAACAAATTGAAAAACACAATAAGATTCTTGAAAAATAAACTTGTTAGATTAGAAGAACAAGTTAAGTTAATAAAAATAAATTGCTGTTAGATTAAAAAAATGCAAGAACCCACATTATTTTTTAATCTATGACATAAAAAAAAAGTTTAGGTAACATTAATTTTTTTCTTTACTTTTTTGTTTCTATTTTTTGGTTAAAAAGTAATAAATTGTGATCTAAATTAGATCTATGTAGACATCAATATTAAAGTAAAGAAAAATTCAAACAGCACTCAAGCTTACAAGGGTCTCACGCCACATCATCAATGCCATTGTCCTAAAATTAAGCACCAAAATTTCTAGTACTTTATGCCGTATACTATTCTCTATGATCTATGAATATTCGTGAGAGCGACAGCATAATGCATATATATAACTTGAATTAATAAATCTAATAATGTACTATATAGACATTTGCATATATGCCATAATTTTAAGTCTTATTATGTAATACGATCATCAATACATCTAATTTATGCTAATAACATCTATCTTTTTTCCTTTTGAAATGGCTAATAAACATCTAACACCAAATATTAAAAAAAAGAAGGATATTAAATAGATATTGTTAATGATGGTAACTATTTAATAATGCTTATGGTTAAATTAATGTCGGCTTGGATCGATTTGAACGGTGTTGTCAGTTTTTCATTTAATTTTAAATATCTAGAAATAAATTCATACAAATATAAGAGTCGATTAACGAAAGTAATAGTGGAAAGATTAAAATTAAATATTTAAAAATTAAAATACAAAAATAATATTTTAAGCAAAAAAAATTACGAAAATGTCAAAGGAGGATGCAGTGGTACCGAAGGAAGGCGAGCCCACATTATTTTTAAGCAAGAACCCACATTATTTTTCAAGAACAAGTGAAACTACAGATTTTTCAAGAACATATTTCATAAAACAATTACTTTAAAATAGAGTAATAAACTGAGAAAGATGCTAAGAACAAGTGAATTTACAGATTTTTCAAGAACATATTCCATAAAAGAATTACTTTAAAACAGAGTAATAAATTGAGAAAGATGCAAGAACACAGATTTATCAAGAACATATTCCATAAAACAATTACTTTCAAACAGAGTAATAAATTGAGAAAGATGCAAGAACACAGATTTTTCAAGAACATATTTCATAAAGCAATTACTTTAAAACAGAGTAATAAACTGAGAAAGATGCTAAGAACAAGTGAATTTACAGATTTTTCAAGAACATATTCCATAAAAGAATTA
>JBBMEF010000023.1:8692846-8720135 GCA_037832685.1 Sicyos baderoa
ATTATTATTATTATTATTTAAATATATGCAAACTGATGTGTCTACGTTTGACCACCTAACAACCGTAGAAGTGTGGGTGATTTCATTCAACACATCATCATTATTATTATTATTATTATTTTAAATATTTTGGCATTTAAACCTACTCCCTCAAATGGTGGAGCAAATAATGTATTTATTAAAAAAACGTATAAATAAGAAAATTAAAATTAATCGGTTAATATTCTATTTAACTTAAATAAATGTAGAAATAGCAGAATGATATATATGAAATGTTTAATTTCTCTCCCCACTACAAATCCATTTTAGACATGACACTTAAATATTTTCATGTTTAGACACCACCAACAATACTTTAATAGTGAATTTTCCCTTCTAGGAATGGCGTGGTAGTATGGATGAAAAATAGGCCCAAGAAAAAAAATAACAAAAAATAAAGACTAGGAATGTGTTTATTTTTATTTTTTATCACCCTAAATAGGAGCTTTTGCTCCTCTACATACTAGTTGTACCTAGGGGTGCACAAATAACCTGACAATTTGAGAAATTCGAACCAAATCAATCCAATTTGACGGGTTGAGTTGATTTAAATAAATAAATGAGATGGATCGAGTTCAAAATCATGAATTTTTTATAGGTTGTGTTGGGTCAAACGTTGAGCTAGTATTAACTCAATCTAACCTGACCAACCCGAATTTATTATTTATTTAAAAGATATTTTTTTTTACCTAGAACATAATTATTATGTTATTTAATTATTTACCTTATATGTATATCATTTTTATTTTATTTAATTATTATTGTTAGACTTTTTATTTTTTAATATTTTTTAAACTTTAAACCTATTGATCAGGTTTTGAAGTTAGGTAAACTTGAATTTCGCATTTGCAATAAGAATCTATTTATGTTAATGTTCGTTTAGCATTCTGTTGCGCGAACGCATTTTTATGCGCGAGCGCATTCCGCATAGCACAACCGTATCCGCATCAGCATCTGTTTTCTGCGCGCATTCTAATTTAGTTTACGCACTGTAATTAGGGTTTAATGAGGATGCATATATAAGCCTGAATTTAACCCAACTGTTGTGAGTTGATGTTCATTCTGTAATCTGTAATCCGACGCTTACTCTCAATATATTGTTCTCCCTCCCCGCCCATGAATCAGCTAACACAACGTTAGTGAACCACGTAAATCCTTATGTGTGATTTATGTTATTCTCTACTCTTACGTTTTTGTATTATCTGCTTTACGTTTCCGATTCGATTGGTGATTGTCGATTTCATAACAATTCGTCTTAAGTTTCTAGGAATCGAAAGAGGAGCGGTAGAGATTGTTTATTGAATACATTGTTTATTATGGTGAGCTTTTTAATTTTAGGTTAGTTGCAAATATTTGAACCTAACCCAACCCAACCCAACCCAAAAATAAAGGGTTGGGTTGGGTTGGAGAATTGACCAACCCGAATTTTTGAATTGGGTTGAAAATCACCCCAACCCAACCCATGTTCACCCTTAATTGCACCAACACTCTTCTGAGGACAACAAAAATGTTTACAATTAAACTTATTTAACAAATTATTTTACAATTAAACTCATTTGTCAATTTCAAATCTCAAACTTGTTAGAGTGCTTAAGACTAGATTCTCACATATATTATTAAAAAAAATGATCTCCACATTAGTTAAGGATAAATTACAAAATTATTTCATGAATATTCAAGTTTGGTATTTAACATTAGTTCCTTGAATTAAAACAAAATTAAAATAAATTAAAAAACATTGGGCAAATTGTATAAACCACAAACAATTATATTTATACCCCCACACTTTTAATTTGATCAATTAACAAATGTGCTCGCTTCTGTTGATCTTAGTGTCCTTCCTTGATAGCAAAACAAGACTCTTTTATTTTATGGCCACGCTCGTAAATTACTTTAAATTTGAAAATATTTATTATTAATATATATTATATTATTAATACTCATAAATATAATATTATTTATTATTAATATAATATTATGTATTATTAGTACTATATTATTATTAATATATATGACTATTTATATATAACTATGTTTGTTTTTTTTTTAAAAAAAAAAAACACCATATCTATAATTATTTTTTGAATTTGATTGTAAGTTTCTCTTTTGTTTAATTACCTTTAAAATACAACCCCACCTTCCTCTGATTTCAATCTTCGTTTCTCTTAATCGATATTTGTTTAGTACGATATAGAATGTTCCCAAAACATCCATAATAATAATTCCACATTTCATGGACATTTTCCAATTAGCTCGAAGCTCTATTATTCAAGAATTCTAAACCATTATAAAATTGTATCAAAAAAGTTCTTGAGGTACTTAAGATGTTAGATTCAATCCATGATAACCTCTTAAACCCCTACTTAGAAATTAATATTTTTTCTTGATATCCAAATGTATGGTAGGATTAAGCGGCATATCTCGTAACATTAGTGGCCAGACACGAATATTAAGAAATAATAATAATAAGATTTCTCAATATTTACCCTTTAGCTAGTCAAATACAATCCATTGACATAATTTGAAGGGAAAATGCATCTTAAGAAATTGAAGAAGAAAATTTACAGAGAGAGAATCCAAATGGGTACTTCTGAACTCATTTCTGCAATGCTGTTTCAGATTGACTGATATAACACACTATTTTATGTTCTTAATAGCAAGGCATCCTTTTTCCAGGGTTAACCCATATCATTGAGGATGAGCATTAAGATCAACAGAAACTAAATGACCCTTTTATCCCTCTATTTTCTCATTCAAATTAAATTTTTGAAGGCCTCAATGAGAGTTTAGATAGGGTGAGAGAGAGAGAAAGAAAGGCTGAGGAATAATTTATTTTTTAAATGACAATTTTATCACTCAATTTTCTAATTCAAATTTAATTTGAGAGTTAATTTGTAACCCTTAAAGTTTACGGATGTAATTGTAAGAAAAACAAAAAAATGTTTGCAAAAAAGAAGGTTATAAACAACAAGTGATTTGTGCAATTTTCCCAAAATTATTTAGAACCATGAATATTAGAAAATTTCAAATATGTCAATGAGACAAAATTGAAAATTAAAGACCTACTAAACACAAAGTTTAAAGTTTAAAAACTAACCGAGTGCAGCTTATTGAAGCTTAGCAACTTACTTTATTGTAGAAGATTTGAAACAAAGAAAATTACTGAGTTGAAGCAGCTCGACTGTTAAAGGTTACGAAGGAAGAACCGAGTACTCTACAAGAAGCTACTCGACATAGATTCAAAAGCTACTTTTGAGAGGAGTGAAAGGAGAGAGTGGAAGGAGGGACAAAAATGTAATTTACAGCTTAATTAAATTTCAAGAAAACAAAACAAATAAATACTATTAATCGAAACAGATAATGCAACTCAAACAAATAAATACTTAGTATATCATGCAACATTTTTCACTGGCCTAAAGAAAGAGAAATTTATAACCATAGACAAAAAGAAAACTTCTTAGATTGGAAGGTATCCTTGTTATCTTTCCATGGTTAAATTAAGTATGAAAAGACAACCCCTTTGTCATCCCACCCAGCAAAGCCAATGACACTTCAAAACATAATTTGATAAAACTGACACATTTGAAGTCACCTTAAAAGAAAGCCAAAAGTACCTATTCCAAGTAAAAGCTGATCAAACCCTGAAAAAGAAAAGACTGAAAACAGATATATGTAGAATTCAGCAAGCTTTATGAAGAAAGAGCATAATCATAATATTTTCCTAAAACCAAACCTGCATAATTCATAAAAAGCTTCTGAAGATTCACCAATGCCTGCCATATATTAGTCACAGCCTATGTCAAAGATATATATTTAACCTTCAATGACATGGCTCAGACAGCACACATTTATAGTTATGTCATGAGTTTTTATAGCATAAAACAACTAGACAAGAGACAATTAATCATCATGGGCTCTGTTTATGGTGAATTTGTACCACTTTTGTCCACCTTGATGGTAAGAAATTATTGGTACTGCGAAGTTTTATGAATGTTCGGGCGGTCTAAGCTCATAACAGAAGTACCAAAATACCAAAACTAAAACCCCTTCCTCTTCCTCCCCTTTTCATGGTGATTATTAATCTACCTTCCATAGTCACACAGCATCATGGATTCAAACCATCAACCATCAGGTGATTACTTCAGGTTGTTTGTGATTGCATATTCTTAATAGCTTTTTCTATGTCAGGTACATTCTTTCTAAAGATCGACCATTGTTCCACGGTCAAGCTTATTCCTGAGGAAATTAAAAAAAAAATTCCACCAATGTTATTAATCTGAAAGAAAAAAAAAAACTACCTACTTTAACTTCTTATGCAAAAAGAACAAAATAAATGAGTTTGATCAGAGAATAAGTTCATGAAAAGAGAGTTCTGATCAATATGCAGTGGTTTTATAAACATCGGCCCTGTTCCTCGCTTAAGCTACACGGACAAGCTTATATCCAATGTTGTAACAGCTATTTATGCTTATATCTTGAGGCTCGGCCCCGAGGCAAGAGCTAAGTCTAATTTTTAGTCTTGAGGTAAGTCTAATTTTTAGTCTTGAGGTTTATGCCTAAGAGGGCTATCACGAGAGAAGCTTATTCCTCTATGAAAAAGTATTGAGGCCTTTAAGACTCTAGGCCTCGTATTTTCTTTACTTGCTCTTTAAAAACATTGAAGACTCAAATTTATAGAATAACTCAATCTTATTAGTGATAATTATAGTAATCTTTAAAATATTCTTTTAGAAATTTTGTTTAAGTGACAATTGTTGGGGTGCTTTTCTTATACTACGTTTATGTTTTTCAATACTTGTTTAAACTAAAATTGAGGCCTTTTTTTTTTTTTGAAACAAGGTAACTACGTCCGTCCCTAAGGCAAGCACCGGGAGACATCGAAGAAATTGAGACACGGGAGGTGTATACAAATTAATGCCAAAGGTGAATCTCGAACTGGGAGCTTAAGGGAAGCACACCTTCCAAGCCAATCTTGAAGGGGATGGGCTAGGCCTATTAAAATCTTTGAGGCTTCCTTTAATTAAGCTTGTAAAACATTGGTTACATCATAGAGATCACAAATCAAATGTTTTAGCAATATTACATATTTGAATGAACATTATTATCTCCCCCACACTTCCCACGTGTAAAAGTCCATAAACGCAAGAAATGAAGGAATTAGAAAAAGACCTTTAGAAGTAGGGAGATCTTTGCCATCCTTCCTATAAAACTCCCTAATCGAAACCAGAGTCTTCCCTTGAAAATCCTGAACCGTAACCTTCCTCTTGCTCGACAACTAAAACGCATCAAACAAACATAGAATCAGTGCTCAAAAACAGCAAACGGAAGCAGAGAGAGGAGAACTAATAAACACAAACCCAACAAACAATGAGATCGCCTTCGTCGTCGAGCTCCTTCTCCTTAGCACCTCCGGCAGCGCCGTCCTGTTGCGGCGGTGGCTCCTCCGATTGCTCTTGGAGGAAGGATTTGACGACGGTGCGAACCAGAGGCTTGAAAGGGGACTTGGAGAGGTCGAGATCGAGATCCTTGGAGGCGAGGGCTCGGATCTTGGACTCGGTCATTTCGTCCATGTCTGAGGACTCCAGGATTCTGCGGACGGATTCTTCGATTCTGCGCTGGGTTTCGGAATCCATCGCCCGAATTCTGCGCCGATTACACGATTTTAGGGAAAGTTTTGGTATATGAATCAGCTCAGCTCAGCTCTATGTTTCTCCGGTTTAGGGAAAAAAAGGGATATGCTAAATTACCGGTCTGAACCGATCCAAATGTCACTCACACGTATCATTTAAACACACCTGTTTTTCCATTTTTACCCTGCTCTGTCGCCTCATAAAAAACAAATAAAAAGTTTTTCTTTATGAATTGCTGATTTTTTTTAACTAAAACAGTAACTAATCAATAAGAAAAATAATACTATAATAGCCCCCCCTTCAAGATGGAACATATAAATCAGCAACACCTAGTTTGTGAACAAAGGGGAGCAGAAGTCTAGCAAGAAGCGGTTTTGTGAAAGGATCAGCAAGCTGTTGTTTAGTTCGGATGAGTAGAAGTTTTAAGTGTTCCATCTTGCACTTTTTCCCTGGTAAAATGGCAATCAAATTCAATATGCTTTGTCCTTTCGTGAAACATAGGATTGTTGGCAATATGTATAGCTGCCTCATTGTCACAAAAAACCTGAGAAGACACATTAGGCAGCCCAAGCTGAGGTAGGAGAGACCGAACCCAAATAACCTTTTGCCAGTGGGGAACAACTCTCCAAGTAGAATTATCTTCTAGTGCTTGAAGGAGATGTTTCTATGGGGGATGAGATGAGGCTGGAGATTAGGTTGCATATAGTGATCCATAGAAGAAACACACTACTCATCTGAAACACTGAGAGAAGTACCATGTTATTCAATGGTAAATGTAGATTGAGTAACATTCAATGCTGCCCAAAGAGATTAGTCGTGAGCATTGGGAGGAGTTGGGTCTTGTAAGGCATAATTGCAGCTTTAGGCATTACACGAATTAGAGATGTCCATTTTCTCCGCTAAATCCCCGTTTAGGCGGGGAAATGGAGAGTGAACAGGGCAAATTTTTTCTCTGATGACTAAACGGGGACGGTGACGGATAATATGATCACCATCCCCGTCCCTGTCTCGAATTTATTTACTTATTTTTAATATATTATATAGTAATAATTTTAATTTAATATTTAATTAGTATATGTATTTATACTTACCATAGGTTTTTAATTTTTCTTTTTGGAAGCACAGTAAGTTTGTATTTCTTTTAAAACAAATGTGATTTTGGTTTAAAGCATAGTAAGTTTTTTGAAAATTTATTTATTTTGTTGTTGAAAATTTATTTGTTAGAGTTATAAATTGATATTATATTTATGGAACTCTTTATAAAAAATATTTTAAATAAAGGTAGGCATGCATGATTAAAAAAAACAAAAAATGAAAAAAATTACAAATTAGAAAAAAATTGAATGGTGAATAATTCCCCGCGGGGAACCCAATCCCCGCAAAAAAACGGTGAATTTCGTGGGGACGGGGATTCATTTTGGTGGCGGGGACGGGGAAGGCATTCCCCTATCCCGCCCCGTGGACATCTCTAACAGGAATGGTTTGTGAATTCCCAGCTGTGTACATCTCATCAGGATAGTAGGCAGAACAACATTTTTAAACAAGTCAAGTTGTTCATGTTGAGAAGTAACAGGCTGAAACAGGAACAGTACATGCTCATGGAAGATCACATCATGTGAGACAAAAAACTTCCCTTGATCAATATCATACAATTGGTAGGCAATCATCCCGGGTGGATAGCCCATGAAAAAGTTGTAGAAGCTTGAGGCTCAAACTTGGTTCGATTGGTAGTGAGTGTGGAGGCAAAACATAAGCAGCCAAACACCCTTAGCTAAGAGTAATCGGGGGAAATTCCATGAAGCAACTTGTAAGGAGTAGATCCACCTAACACTGAGGTGGGTGTTCTCTGTTAATGAGATAAACGGAAGTAAACACACAATCACTCTAAAAAGGTAGAGGTACTCATGATTAACCCTATCAACATTATATTAGTTGACGTTGAAGAAACTCCGAGGATTAACCCCATCAACATAATAATCATTGAAGAACAAGAACCCGTCAAAGTAGAAGTCAATAGCTTCCATACCGTAAAGGAACGAAGACTCTTTCGAATGAAACGTCCATCCATCATTAACATAGAAATTCCTTTATCAATGAGCTCCTCCTCCAGACGAGATGACACCCCAACATTAAAGGTTGTAACAACAACAACGATAAAAACAAAATGTTAAAATACCATTTTGGTCTTCCAAGTTTGGCTCTTGTTTTATTTTGGTCCTCCAACTATCAAAAGTCCAATATTAGTCCTCCAAATTTCTCTCTCCTCAATCCTCATCCTAAGCTGCATCGCAAGGGTTAAAGAGCATGGAGCATCTGATTCGTCTTCTTTCTCACAAAAAGAATGGGTCCGATTTCTAAATCATTTCCTCAGAAGAGTACGAATCCCATTCCGACTATGGTTTCCGCTCCGGCGGCGGCGAGTTTTCTCATGTCTTCAATTGTCGCTTCAAATTTTCTTTCCCGTGGTGAGAATTGTCGCCCAGGATTAAGAGAGAAGGGTGCAGGAGATATATCAAAAATAAAAAAATAAAAACAAACAAATAGCTCATTTAACGGAAGACCAAAATGGAACAAGAATCAAAGTTGGAGGACTAAAATGGTATTTTAACCGAAATACAAAGTACTAAAGTAAGCCTTGAATGTGATAGTAAACGAATTGTAAACTTTAAAAGTACAAGAAAACCATATAAATAAACTTTAAACACCAAACAAGAAACCAAAATCAGTCTTTGCTCTTTATAAATTAAAGAAAATGTTTATAAGTATTGAGTGAAGTTTTCAAACGAGCGAGTCAAAACGTCTTAAATTAGTTATTTCTCTGATCGGCGTAAATTATATGGAGACTCTAGTTTAAGTTTTCTGACTTTATTGTATTTTCATGAGTTTTAGGGCATAGATGAGAAGGAGGCAAGCCCCCATCTTCCGCATATCTTGCTCATCCGAGATGGCATGAATCGTCAAACCTACACTTAAGGATAGTAATACTTTGAAAAACGTGTGATTCGCCATCATTGTCAACTTTAAGGCACTAAAATATGTTTTAGCCATGAATAATTATCACCAAAAAAAAAATGTCTATTATGGTTGGAGTTTAAGAAAGGTTCAATAAATGAACATGTTCCCTTTTAAAATCTCCATCTCCTATGCTTTTCTCAACTAAATGGTTTCTTCCTCCATCGTAAACATACCTAACATGTTATTAGTAGACTACATAAATCTGTATATTTTTGTAGTTATTTCTTTTGCTCATTTACTACTAAGAAGTATATGGTACTGTACCTGCCATCTTGAGATAAAGAAGCCTTCAGAGAGTTGGTCTTTGTACCTACTAAGTTTGAGAGGTTTGAATGGCACTCCCATTGTCACAACTCCCAATGCCATTTCTGTGTGTTTAATAGCTAAGTGATAAACTGGCATTGCTCCAAAATCTTTCCCCACCAAAAACACCTATATACACATTAATAATGTTGCAACAATTTTTTATTATTTTACCCACATTGTAAGGAAAACATATTATAAAAAAAATAATAAATAATAATAATAATAATAATAAAAGAGGAACTAAGATTCTAAGAAATTTCGACTTCTCGTCTTTTTCAGTTGGTAGCTTTATTTTGTTGTTTATTTACAAACTTCCACCTATATACAAATTTCTGCTCACTTACAATAAGTAAAAAAATTTGACTTATTTTGAATGTTTCCCAAAAATCATAATTGTAGACACCTACTTGAGATACCCTTGTTTGTTTAATCATTATTGTACAGTTCATAGTGTCCTATCTACATGTGCAGTCATATTAAGTTCATAACTACCTTTACATTAAGTCTAAGAGGAAGAACAAAACTACATAAAAAACATTCCTAGGCTTGGACGCAAAACGATGAGTATAGCCTACTGAACCGGGTATGCGCCTCGTCGTTGCTCGTTAGAAAAGAAACCTACAACATGAATCAAGGAAAACAAATTATCTATAACAAAAATTAGCTCAAGAGAACCCATAAGGTAGCGTTCTTCGTAACTTTGATTAAAGATCAACAAACCAAACTTACAAAACCTCTACATGAAGTCTACAATTCAAAGATCATATACATCTCTTTTTACATAGAAATTCCAGACAAACATCCCACAGAAGCTCCTTAACCTGCCCATCACTCCTAAGCACATCGCCGTTGTTCGCCAAAAGCCGCCTAGAATATAATCATAGAGAAAATACAACCAACAAACTCAATTTCATTCATTACTAGAAGTGAAACCCTTCAACATAAAGTAATTCTACTAAAATTTCATTCATTTACCTGCAACTAACACTCTCCAACATAAATTAAAATTGCAGCAAGCTATAATTTAACAATACCTGAACCTGCCAAAGAAAAAGGATTTCAACCGTCTCCAGCCAAAATCTTCGGTAGGGAACCAAACTGGAAAGACTCCATAGAACAAAACTCTCTGATACAAACGTCTTTGATCTCATTCGTATGGAATAATGTCTTTATCTTGATCCTGAACTTCTCGTTCTTACCAAGGACATATAAGTCGTCATCGATGAGTAAAGATATCCCATCTTCAGAGGCTTCAACAAAAATGAGTTTCAATGGCTTATGATGAATTGGTATATCAATGACAAATTCTCTACTCCACGATTCGGCTCCCATAATCCACACATACGTCTTCCAAATTGGTTGAAACATTTTGATAATCAGTCGTAACTTGCCATTGAATGAATTTAATTCAATTCCAAAGTCCGACATGGTGCAAGGCCCAATAATCACGCTTAACTTGCCCTCGACTGACATGAATTGAATACCAACGTCAGTTTCGGTGCAAGGTCCAATATTAGAGGGGTAACTAGTATCAAATGTTTCAGTTTCAACATCAAGAGCATGTATAAGATACACATGCTTCTGCTTCTCCTGAGAAAAGATCCATACTGTGTCTGTTGCGATCCAATAAATGACTCCATCCAAATACACACCCGAGAAAAAGACCTGGAGAGGCAGCAGCTGAATGCAGTTCCATGAATTCAATTCATTGCTAGTTCCAAACCTCCAAACCTCTATTTGGGTGTGAGGGGGTTCTTCACGAACCCTAAACAACTTATACTGCTTCGTCTTGGGGCTGAAACCAAATCCATGTATGGTATCACACCAACGCACAGGAAGCTGGACGAACTCACCGGTCATCGGATTCCATATGCCATCACACACAACAAACACATCGAAATACGCTAATTTTGCAATATAAAGCAAGCCATTGCAGGAACAGAAAATTGAGACAATTCCCCAATCGCCGTCGAACTTAAATGTGGCAACAGAATCAATTTTGATGCCAAGATCCATGGAATGGATCTTGGGATTGCAAAAATGCATAGTATTAGATCCTGGACTTGGAGTTGGGACAACAGCCTCGGCGGTGGAGAAAAGGAGAGATTTTCTATGGTGGAATTTAGAACGCGAAATGTAGTCTAGAACCAGATGATTCCAAGCTTTGCACACGATTCGGCAAATCGACAAATTGGAGAAAGGAAGTTTGGAGAAGATTACCTTAAGAAGATCACCAATAATCGCCTCATTCATGTTCCTCATCCTCCTCCTCTTTCCTTGTTGTTCTCTTCTGGAAATCGATGGAAGCAGAACACAATTGTATAGGGTCAGGGTTAGGCTTAGCTTTTTTCTTTTTCTTTCTTTTTTTTTTTTTTTTTTTTTTTCTTTTTTTTTTTTTTCTTTTCTATTAGGCCTAAATATATCCCTTCAACTCAACCCATTTCACCCCTAATTCTCATGACTTTGATCTTTTAAATCGATATTTCTAATTTCCTAGTTAGAACAATGAAATACATCGACTAGTGCCTTTGAAGATCGAGAACTAAATTGTTGTAACTATAAAATTTAAACATTAATTTTATATAATAGTAGAGATGAATAAGTTATGTGATGAATTTTGAAAATTCATTCCTTTCGTGTTATTCTATAAATAAATATACGAATTTTATAGTTTAGGGTAATGAAAAGTTGCAAAATATTTTAAAGGCTAAATATTTATGGTTTGTTGCAACATTCTTTAAATTTTCAAATTTAATGTTATATTTGTAATTGATAATAAAAAAAAAACCAAGAAGTTTAAATAAAATTCAAGTTTATAAATGAATTATAAATTATAGCTAGTAATAATCAATAAATCTCGTTTTTAAAGCTTTTATAAGGTATCTAAAATTTCCTTTTCACCCCGCCAAAATTTGACAAATTAAATTTAAATATTTAGAAAGTTAAATTATTTAAATTTTATGTTATTTTTAAGAAAAGGTATTTTTGAAACAATGCTTTAACAGTTTCCATCCAAAATTAATGGTAAGGGTAGTTTTGAAACATTTTGTAAAGTTCAGGGGTACTTTTGAAACTTTTCAAAGTTCAGGGGTAAGTTTGACAAAAATGTGATAGTTTAGGGGTATATTTAATAATTTAGCCTTTAGAAAAATATTGAAAGCTAAGGAATTTATTATGTATAAAAATGAAAATTTAGAAATTTATTAGGTACCAAAATTGAATTGAGTAAATTAAGCTAATTTTGATTAAAATGAAGCCTTATTCCTCATATTGTGTAGAGGTTGATTTGGGACCTGCTTCATAGCAACTTCTAGTTCTTAAAATCAAATTGCTTTTGTTAATGTTCCTTGGAGAAACAGGCATGAAAGAACAAACATCATAATCTAATTTCATAAGCCTCAAACCAACTATTCTTTAAATGTAGCATTCTAATATTACATAAGCCTACATAAATCATAATCTACCCAAATTTTGCATCATTCATCCTTCATTTCTTCCCTGCTTGACATCAACTTGTGGATGGTAAGCCTGGCTAAGTTATCCCTTAGATGACTTTTTCTTCCTGGACGAAACAACATAACGCGAAATGAATGAATCCACATCATTAGAAGTAACAAACTCAGATAAATTAGGAAGGAAATTCAAGAGAAACAGCTGGGAAAAGCCTAAACCACATAATTAGAAGAAGCTTGGTAATGGTAACATTATGCAAATTGCATTACTTCTTATGATTTGCTCTTTAATGGCTAATCCTAACAGCTATCTTCTCCCACTATCATGCTGATAATGATAGTGTTGTAATGTCTTGGAACTCTGATAATCCGCAATTATTTAGTCAGGAGTCTCGTAGCTCCGTCAGCGAGCGGGAGTCGTTGTGAGTGACAGAAAAAGACTTGAGAATGATCTCAAGAGGAAGGGTTCAAGTACCTTTATCACACCGTTTATCTTTATTTTCATTTTAAGTCAAATTTGATTTGTATCAATTAAAAACAAGCAGATCAAAGTGAAGCTAATAAGATAAAAATTTAACGACGATCCAGAAACTAGTTATAAAAGTACCGAGTCTGTTCACTGCTGGTCATAGCAGGAAAATATATTGTCTCCTCAAGCTAATTAAGTATTCCTACCCGATTTACGCCTCAGACTTGGCAGATTGTTCATGAGTACAGCAAACTGAGGTGTATGTAGATGTTGGCTAGCAGTAATTCCAATAAAATCTTAAGCTCTTAAAACCCAAACAGTGTTGTGACTTCTGATAATGAGATAATACTTTCATCTCTCCCAGCCTCTAAGATGGAAGAAGCTTTTTTTGGTAGAGTGACATAAATTGAACAATATTAGCCTATTAATAATGTTGACATGAGCTCATGATTTCCTATTGTGATGAAATTATGAGCTCATGTTTGTATATTTATCAAACTAACAAATGTAAATATATATACATGCCAGATATTTTCATTCCTAAAGTATGAACAAGTTCACTAAATTGGTATCAAGCTTTTGGTTTGTCATTTTTGTATATGTGACTATCTGAGCCCAATTACGCGTACATCAGCTATTGTCATGGGTCATACTGCCTAACCCTACAACATTTGAATGTTAAGGAAATCGGTAGGAAATTAATTCTCAGATAAATGAGTACTATCGGTTAAACCTATCAGCTCTTAGTTCTCCAAAGCCCTCTTGACTACTAGGCCACTCCATTATGGTTGCACAAGAATTTACTTAACAAGAAAAGTGATGTTTGGGCGTACCTCGAGGAGGCGTTTGTGGGTTCAGTCCTTGGTCCTCCTCCAGAGGTAACCTCGTCCATGGTTTGTCCACGGCGCTTATATCTTCCACCGGATGCTACAAATCCAGGGCAGGGCCGGTATGCCTTTATAGGCCACCAGCCGAAACCGGGGATAGTAGCAATGCCACCTTGAATCCTTCCCTCACCATTGCATCCCCTCTCAATTTCTTGCTGTCCACAGGCGTTGCAGCCCCTGTGTGTTATAAGGAAAGAGACAGAAAACAAGTTTGTTATAAGAATTATATATATATATTTTTTTTTTTTTTTAAATTCGTGACTGTCTGAGTCAGCTTTTGCGCACTTTGACTAATGTCACACGACATACCGCCTAACTATTTGGATGGTAAGAAATCCATAGAAAATTAATTTCTAGGTAAGTGGTCACACCTCAAGACCCTCTTTGACCAATTGAGCCACTCCGTGATGGTTATAAGAAATAGAATGGGTAAGAAATGGGATGCTTCATACCTGAAAGAAGCATCATCTAGATCAGATTCAGATTCAGGGGGAGAAGACTTTGATTCTTCTTCCACCACAGGAACTGAAGAAGAAGACGAAGAAGAGGAAGAGCGAAAGGCGAGGCGACGCGTGTGGGAAGTTGTGGATGTTGGAGTGGAAGCATATGAGGAGCGGAAGAATGGAGCAGGAACTGAGACAAACGCAGTTCCCATCTCTGCCTGCTGAACACTGCCTCTACACACAAACTGGATATTATTGCTTTTCCTCTCCGCCCATTCACAGCCTCACATAATTCCCCACTTCCATTCTTTCATTTCAAACCACCTAACCAATAGCGTTATGCTATGGCCTATTCTTAGTTACTATTTTTTAAATACGCTTGTATACCTTTATTTTATTTATTTTCATTTACAACACAAAATTAAAACAATTCTATCACTACTTAATTCTATCATTAATAGAGTTCAATTAGACTATCACAATTCTACCACCAATAGAAATCATATGTTATAGATGAATTATTTTAAAAATTGTGTTACAAATATAATACCCAAGATAGAATGGGAAGCTGAAGGTAAATTCCTTAAATATTATAGCTCTAATTTTGAAAATAATGTGAAAGAAAAAACCAAAAAAAGTGAAAAGTAGATAACCAAAAAATAATTCATTAGTAAAAAGTGTTTATAAGCTCAAATAAAAAAAATAGTTGTACATTTGAATTCTAAATGTCTGATTTTTTTTTTTTTTTTCGAGTTTGAAAAGTCTGATTTTAAATATTAATGTATTCAAAAAATTTCTAAGGTGGAGAAAAATCTATATAAAATTTATCTTCAATAATAGAAAACACAAAATGATCCCCACTTCACCAACAGACATTACCAGTGGTTAAAGTTGGGAATTTCTGAAGAGGAAATCTTGCACAAATTTGCATAAGAGTTTCATCCAAAGTTTCATATCCATTTCTTTACACATGAGCTATTGAACAAGTGATTTACCTGTCAAGGTAAAAGCAATCAAATTGAGCATGGGGCTCCTTTATTTGGAAAAAGAAAAAAACCATGCAGCAGCCATTTGATTTCGAGCATAAACCAAACTAAGAAAAAATACTTCGAAAACTATCAATTACTTAATTTCGAGGATTGGAATGGAGTGCTTGGATCAACTTTTGCACACCTCGACTACCGGAACAGCAGTCTAACCTTACTACATCTTGACATGTAGCTGCCATGGATTAGATCAAGCAAAACATTGAAAGAAAAAGGGAGCAGCAATCACAACCTAGATCAAGCAAAACTAGGTTGGAACAGTTAACTGATGTTGTTTAAAAGTAATGGACTAGAAAAAAAAATTTGAAATCTTGCTTCTGCTACCAGACACCACCTATGTTTGTACCACCTAGTGTTATGTATAGTTTCATGGTTTACTTCTCTTCTCTATCTTTGCTCTGTTACCCATGAACCATTTGTTGTTCCATCATCACAGAGCTATGATGATGCACCATGTACCATCGACCGTCATGGAACTCATAGACGTTAGTCACGTTGAATGGCCCTATGTCCATGTCGACATAGGTTTTCATGCTAACCCAAGCCATGTCTGTTAGAACACGAGCCCGTACGTCGCGGACCTGAAAATTAATCGCTGGTTCCCAATTAAATGCAACCTGCCAATTTTGCATTACTGCATTATACCTGTAGAAGGAAACCACGAACAAAGTAAGCGCCAAATTATGCGAATTTCATCAAAAGCTCGAACTCAATATATAACAGGAATTCCGAGTCATCGTATAAAATAACATGTATAAATTGTCTTTCTCAATAAAGTGTTTATGCAAAACCACCTAGATACAGCAACCTGACAAGTTCAATATTCAATCCCTTCAACATAGTTCACCCATAAACCCCGGCAGAACGTCAAAACTCAACGTACTTAAGAATTTAGGAATGTCAACCAACCATTTCATATAACCTAAATTGATGTTCTTAGAAATTAATACTTTTGACCTGTGTTTGTACCATTTGAGCATTAGTCTCTTTTGATTTCTTCAATCAAAAGTTTTGTTTCTTGTCAAAAAGAAAAGGACAAAAGGTCAAAACCTATTGCCGGTCACGACACAGTTAATAAATTATTGTACTCATTCCTCAAATTTTCTGTAGATAAAAACTTGTGTTTCGATTGCTTTCTGCTTTGTGAAAATTATCCTATTCCCTGCAATTTCTATGCTATACACAAATGTTTGGATTCTTAGCAAAATTCTAAAAACAAAAATAAATCTTATGTGACTGAACTATTACTTTTTTTATATATATCCGTGATTGTCCGGGCCAACTTGCGCGCACTTCGACTATTAACACGGGACAACCGCCTAACCCTACAACATTTCGATGTCAAGAACAACCGTCTAACCTTAAGTGGGTAGTCCATAGATTGAACTCATCACCTCTTAATTCTCCAAGACTCTCTTGACCATTAGGCCACTCTATAAATTTATTTATTGAAAGCAGAAAATCGAAGTTTCGCTCCACTATACCCGGGTAACCACGTCCGTCCCAAGGCCAAGCATCGAGAGATATCACTAGGCTACTTCATGATGGTTATGTCACTTAACAATTACTCTGGTTAGTTTGAAAATACTTTTAGAAAGTGATAACAAAACAAAAAAAAAAAACTCACATATATAAAAAAAATAGTGTTTATAAGCTTAACTTTAAAAAACTAAAAAACAAGGTAGTTATCAACACCCCTATGACAGTAAGCATAAGACTCGGTGTCATTTTTAATAATGCCTTACATTAAAACCTTCTTCTTTATAATAGGTAAAGATCCGACGAGTGAGACAACAAAAAGGGATCCTCTTAAAATAAACAAAGTCAAACGAGTTATCCCCCACCCTCGATTGTTGTGTTGAACACTTAGAACTAAAAATAACAATGCCAAACCAGTTTGCTAATTGAATCGGCTATATCAAGCAGCAGTCAGATTTCAAGCTACACACAAAGAGAGAAAGACGATAAAGTAATACCCGGAAAAGAATTCTCCCGAGGCGTGAATACACTTCACATAATCCGCATTTAACCAAAAATCAGTCATCCCTTGAAGAGACCTCTCTCTGATGATGTTATAGAATTGGGAATTGACATTCATAATAGTTCTTGTTGCAGCATAGTAAGCCTTCCACCCATTAACTGGAGTTACAGTATCCTGTTCCAATGTGAAGTCCTAAAAGATTTCATAGAAAAAATTAATTTCAGCCCCAGAGAATCCTAAATAGATGTAAACATCAATACTCAAACCAAGAACATCTTCAACTCAATTACATATCTGGCCATGAATTGGGCTCATTTATCATCTCCTTTCAAAGATTACAGTTTATCTACTTTATTATATCATTGGAAAGGATTTTTGTAACTATATTGACTTTCTTTGTTACTTTTCATTTTATGAATGGAAGTTTTCCGTTTCCTATCAAAAAAAAAAACTCAAACCAAGAACAGAGATAGCTCCTGCCAATCCAAGAAATGTGGCCATAAAACTGAAACCATTTCATTACTTAAAAACACAGTCAATTCAACAATGGCGTAATTCAGTAAATGTGGAGTTTAGGCGAAAATCGTAACAAAGAAGATTTCAAACCTAAGTTGTATTTGTACCTTATGATAAAGAGCTTTCCAGGCATTATCATCATTTGCAGCCTTGCGCATCAACGAATTAGTCATGGACAATCGGCACAGGCTGGGATAATCCAGGTAACTAAGAGCGTGCGTAGTGATCTCCGGCACCAACTGCTCCATCATCGAGGCGCCCGTAAGCCGCTCCGTCACAACCACCGGCGCCTTCTCCAACACTTCCGTCACACGGCCGTTCAAATAAGGCATAGTCGCAGTGATCGAAGAAGAAACCTCAGTCCCAGGGTCCAAACCCCCAAAACCGCCGCAATTACAATTTCCCGCACCAAAACCCTCCGATTGTGGCGGTTTTGTCCTCCTAATGAAAGGAACATAAACTAATCGAACGGCGGCGAACACAGCGAGAAGAGAACAAAGAAAAGTGACAATCGCAGCTATAGGAGAGGGTTGGGACGGCAAGGAAATGGCGGAAGCGGAGGAAATCTCCATTCAAACGACATGAAAGCCTGTGAATGACGTTGAACCTCACAGAACATGAAACCCTAGGAAATCTGTGGCGTTGTTATAGTGGAAGGTGAGGGAAACGCGCCGTCGCAGTGAGGAGAAGCGGGAAAGGAGAATAGACGGTCGACTATGGAGATTTGAAGATGGAGTGGTTTGGCCGGCGCCGGAGATCGACGGCGGTGAAATGATCTCCGGTGATGGGATCGGAATTTGTGCGGAAAGGCTGAAGGAGGAGGTGGAGGTTTTGGGTAAGTGACCAGACCCGTGATTGGTATCGGAACAGACGATGAAAAAAGAAAAAAAAAAAAAAAAAAAAAAAAACCCTTTCATACGTGTGAAATTTCACTGACAGTCTGTTTATCCTGGGGGTAATTTCGTATTTTCATTCTTCTTTATTAGAAATGAGCAGTTTGTTTGCAGATTTAGTTGGAGATTTTACTAACACCTCATCAAAAATTTACATCCAAATGAATTTTCATCATTTTATCATTATTTTACTTTTAAAAATAACTCAAATTTCTAATCATTAATTTATAACTATTCAATGATTTTTATTCATTTATTTTAAATCAGTAAAAATAATTCAATTTTAACCATTCATTTAAAATTATTACTTTTTTTAACTATTCATTTTAAATGTACATCTAAGATTTTGACTCTAACTCTTCAACACAAAAACCACATCCTAACGAATTTTTGATTACAACTCTCAATTTTTAACTACTTAATATAACATTTTAAGTTAAATTCTCACTAAATATGGTAAACAAACACTCTTTTAGGTTCCTAGGTCGTAGCAAATGTTTTGTATTTACGTACGAAGTTATTACTCTACCTCGGTTCCTTTTGACCGGTGAAATGTACAAATAATTTCATTCATAAATTTATTAAAAAAAGTATCATGAATTAAAAAAAAAAATCATAAATTTAAAAAAAGAAAAAGTATCATTCATTAATGAGATAATTAAGATGGTGTATGGTATTTGATACTCATAGGAGAAAATCATTGATTATGCAATGTGCACCAGCTAATACTACTATAATCATAGCTATTTTTTTAATCATGTTCATTTAGCAATTTATTAAATAAAATTGAAGTCATTAGGTTAGTTTCTTGTTACAACTTAATTTGTTTTAGTTTTGTGTTTAAGTTGTTACGAAAAAGTATGACGATTTACTAGAAAAAAAAAAATCAAAAAAAAAAAGTCAAAAAGCAAGAGATGTTTTGATTGGATGCATTTTTAAAACATTTTTGTAAAATGTAATGATTAAATCTAGTTTATCTTAAAAATAAAGATATCCTATTTTAATCCATCAACTTTCCATAAAGAAAATCCTTTATTCTTTAACCCGGTATTGCATAGAAATAGTAATTATCAAATGTTCCGATTATTTATAAAAGTTAAAGCTTTACAATTACAATTCTTGCCAACAATAATAAAGCTTTAACACCATTTTATACCACCTAATAACTAAAAAATTAAAATTTAAAATTTTCCATTCAATTAAAAAATTAAAATAAAAGACAAAAAAGTAACATTTCTTTTTTGGAGTACAAAATAATTACAAATTGGAAGATGGCCAAACCATCAAATTTGAGGTGGCAAATTGATATCTTTTTTCAATATGAAACCATGCAATTGAATTTAACCACTAAGAAAGTAAGAAAATTAGAGTATTAAAACAATATAACGGTGCAAATAAATAAATGTGAAAAAATTTGCCTGCACAATATATAATTTAGACCTAAAGTAGTAAATTTCACCTATGAGCAAAAAGTGAGAATTTTTAGGCAGATTATTCACTATCAAAATCTTTAGAGAGAATAATTTGAGAATTTTTCCTATCTTAATAGGTGCTACCATCTTTATTCTTCAAAAAAACTGATGCAGAAAAAAGAAAAAAAGCAATCAGCCATTCCAAGAACAAGGGCAAGCAGCCATTTCATGAAGAAATTTCGCATACAGATTTTGCATCCTTCTCAGGCTTCACTTGTCGACTGAGGAATGGCAACGTACTCGAAATCCCGTTCTCGTTCTTGTTCCTGTTCTCGTCTTACAAATGGAAGGCTTCCGGGGTTTTCCTCTTGCAAGAGAACACTAACAGGTGTTTGTGGAGGGTAGTTGTTTAGTATGAAATCGATTTCTTCTCCGCTTATTTCCTCCTGGCTGATAAGAACCTGCAATTCAGTTCCAGGTGAAGCCTTACGGTCAGACATGTAGCATAAAACGGAGCACATAATTGTTTACACCGGAGCATAAAATAGGTAAGGGATTTCAATATCGTAATACGGAAACTGTTTTGACGATATGATGAGTTTTGATGGTGTAGTTTCTAAGCAGAATTACTTCCAGACACTATTGGATTATCTACCTTCACGGCTTTAAGCAATGCCGCGTGGTGCCTCTGGAGCATTGCTAATGTTCTATCGTACATGTCGCGTATGAGCTCTTCAGTTCTCCGTGCAACTTCATCGTCTAAATTGAGATTCAATGGGGGTTCAATTAGATCGTAGTCGTCGTAAAGAGAGCCTTCAAAATCCAATCTTGGACCAACAAACTTCACTTTTTTCCTCCATGGTGGTGGTTCCCCATGTATCACCATGGGATTCTCCAAATTCCAACTATAAAATAGAAGCGACCATTCATTTTAAGCAAATGACAGTAATGGTGACTGCATATGAAAGCAATTCTAAATCTCAGACTGTTAACTGACATTGTTAAAATTTTACGAGCAAGCCATGAAGCATCGGCAAGATAGCTAACCGATGCCTTTGATGTGTCTCGCCCATAGATGACCTCTTCTGCAGCCCTGCCTCCAAGTAAAACCTACAGAAGTGCGAGATCTGCATTAAATTTCAGATGTTCAAAAGAAGACGCAAGTTCAATATTGGCAAAGATACAGCCTAAAAGTGCATGATGTGTTCAATATTAGCAAACCTGAAGACGATGAAGTAATTCCGGTCGTCGCTCAAACATGTACGATTCCTCATCAAGCCGACGAAATACAACTTGTGACAATGTCTGAAGATAACATTTCTCTTGGATAAGAAACCAATTTCATATAAAAACCCAAGGTTACAAAGCCAATAAAAAAAAAAGGGTTAAGATAGGTATCCACCCACAAATCCAAAAAAATTGAGAAAAAGTACTTCAGTAGGCATTTTGATTGCAAAAGAAGTTAAGAACTACTAAAAGACTCCACTTATTCACGCTCTAAGAGCTCGTATTCAAACTAAGGATCCTCGTAGAAACCTAGTTAACCATTGTGCATTTTCAGAATTACAGCCTCAACCATTGCCATTGAGAATTTTCAGAAATACAGCCACAGTAATGGTCGAGAATATTTTCTTCCATTCTTAGGTGGTAACTACCGTGAATTTGTCCCGTGGCAGTGGAGCATGCAGAAAAGGTAAAACACTTGGGGGATTGGGACAAAGAGGATTAAAATGACTATGGATAATCATTATCTTCCCCATATTCACCAAAAATTATTTGTTGAATTATGTTAAACTACCAATCAACCCAAAAACTTAAGTTAGTGGGTTTGGGTAAATTTAATTATGTCAACTAATACTCTATCTCCCTTGTGGGCTTAGAAATTTGAGAAATGCCCTACAAGTGAAATTTAATTTTAATTGGAGAGGAAACGACTTGGCAAGGATTCAAACTCATGGCCTTCTACTCTGATATCATGTTGAATTATGTTAAACCACCAATTAACCCAAAAGCTTAAGCTGGTGGGATTTAATTAATTATTCTTTTCATAATCTCATTCCCACATAGCCACTTTTAATTCTCACCATAACTACTTTTTAATCTACCTATAACCACTTTTTATTCTTTCTGTACTTACTATTTTATCTTGTTGAGGCCTACATCTTTTTGGTTGTTCCTCCGCAACTCATTGTGGAAGCCGGAAGGTCCAAAACTGCTTGACTATAAAGGTGGAGCAGGAATTGACTATAAAGGAGAGGAGCGAAGCATAACCATTCTCCGCACCTCTCCCGAAGCTTGTGTTCTTCGCACCTCTCCCGAAGCTAAAACACACCTCTCTTTGGTCAAGCATCTCCACACCTTTGGAGCCTTATGGTAGAGTTTTCCGGAGGAAAATTCTTCCAATAATTATCTTTTTCACCCCAAACACAAGTAATGGTTCTCTCCATAATCAATCTCTTCACCCCAAACATAGATAATCAATCTCTTCACCCTAAACACAGATAATTATTCTCTTTCATATTTTCCTCCACCCCATAATCATTCTCATTCTCTTGCTCCAAACACTCCCTTTGAGGTGTGGGTTCAAGAGTGTGATATAGTTGTCAACTTTGATATTATTTTAGTTCATACACTTTCAACCATAGTTCATTTTGAACAATGTACATTCAAAACGTCTGTTTTGGTCTTTGGTCTTTGTACTTTCAACTTTTAAACATTTTGGTCCCTTCATTTTCAGTTTTATCCTATATCTTTGGATCATGACATTTCACTTAATTTCTTGAAAAGTAATAAATTTAAATTAAAGGATTTCTATTGTGTATTTATGTTTAGATTCGGCAAACAGGGACCATATTCGTTACTTAAATTATAAATTACAAAGACTAAACTGAATAAAAAAGTTAAAAAGTACAAGGACCTGAAATGAACAAAAGCCAAAACTACAAGGACCTGAAATGAACAAAAGCCAAAACTACAAGGACCTGAAATGAACAAAAGCCAAGAGTACACGGACCCAAATAAAACTTCAAGTCTTTTTTTTTCCTTTTACTAAACCGAACATGTCGGTTCGGCACCAGCTTTGAGCAAAAAGACCAACCTACTTACAGGCATACTACGAAGGATAAAGAAAAAAGGAAACTAAAGTAAATTTGACCACAAAGATAAAATAAGTAAATAACAGACCTGACCACGGGGGATGATTGAAATGCGATCACAGCATTCAATTTTGGCATTCTCATATCTCATAAGCAAATGTGAAATCATAGCAACACCCATTTCTGTGGTAGCTCTCCGGCATTGTCCCTGATGACCTAGCTCTATTCCGACACGTCTTGGTCCAACAGTGAGTCTATCAACTGCATCATCCATGTCCGACTGAACAATAGATTCATGCCCTTTCCTCACAGCAACAAGAGCAGCTTCCTGGACAAGTTGAGCCAACTTCGCTCCTGTCCAACCTGATAATTTGATACGTCGTTTAAAGAAACGAAGTTACAGATCAATATAAAAGAGCACAAAAAGAACAAACCAGGCAGGTTCTTAGAGTAGATGCTTAGATCAACAGAGTCTGACATCTTCACTTTGGTTGCATGAATTTTTAAGATATCAAATCTCCCTTTTGCGGATGGGGGAAGAATTTTTATCTACAGGAATACATAAGATATTATTTTTCATAAGACCCAAGAAGGCATTCAGCAGCAAAAAAAAATTGCTATAGAAACACAAAAGCATGCTGATATTTTATTTCTCTATCATGATATATATATATATATATATACATATATATATTATATGCATGTTTTATATGTATGAAGACAAAATTATATTACCACAAAAATAATTGTTTGCTTTCAGGGAAAATCTATATTATATTTAAGAGTACTATTGTTGATTGATATGATTAAATTTACTCCAATATGAGTTGATTAATGATTCAACATGGTATCAAAGTAAGAGGCCATAAACTCAAACTCGTGTTAAGTCGTTTCCTCTCTAATTAATATTGATTACTACTTGTTGAGCATTGTTCAACCCACAAGTGATGAAAAGTGTTAGGTTGATGTAATTAAATTTACTCCGAACTATTTGCTAAAGTTTTCAGGTTAATTGGTGATTTAGCATGATTCAACAACTAGCAAGCCATCAACATGAATAATCTTTAAAATGAACCGTGAATATTTGCACTATAATTCCTCTATCGACAGGACGTGCAAGTAACTAAATTACTAATGAATGGCACGCCTTAAAAAACGGTTCATTTCAAGAATATTAGAAAAGCACTCCCTATTTTTTTAATTCATTTCCATAAGAAGAGAAACTAGCAATTGCTTTCACGAAGCAAGAAACTGAACCTTTCGATCAAAACGACCCGGTCTGAGAAGTGCAGGGTCTAACAGATCTCTTCTATTTGTAGCAGCTAAAAATATAACACCTTTTCCAGTATCAAATCCATCAAGCTCTATGAGAAGTTGGTTCAATGTGGTTTCCCTCTCTTGGGTGGCTGCATTGTAGAGATCATCTGTGGATTCCTTGAAAATTCCCTGTCGCCTGAGGAATAATAATTTTAAGAAGAATGAAACAGTTGAAAATGGATTGACAGAATAATTATAATTTATATCTAATATCCAATAAACTGGGGTGTTGAAGACCCACTCCTAGCATTATGCTCATGAACCATCCCACTAATTCCAAGAGAGACTTCACAAAGTAATTGAGTTTTCAGCTTAGAGGCTTGGGCTTGAACCATTTAATCTAGAGGGTACCTCCAAACATTCCAAACACGTACGACAACCACATAATATAATAGGTCATATATGCATTGTGTTAAATGTAATCTATTATCTAATGAAAACCAAAAGAGTTCAACATCGCCAGTACCTAGTTGCCAAGGCATCAATTTCATCAATGAAGATAACCGATGGTTTGTTTACCTGCATATAGATAACATAGATAAGTGATTTTAGAAACAATGAACGACTGAAGCTCTACACTCTACTTCATAGATAGTTATTATATTTGATAACGGGATCTGAATAGAGAATTGTTCAAAATCAAAGCATTTCTTCAGTTATATACTACCACTCAGAAGAATCCAACTTCCTCTCTGAGCCAGAAAAATTACAGATTAGCTTAAAAACAAAAACATTATGCATGGTTCTAAAGGTCTTATTGGTTAATGAGCTTCCAAATTGATGATTATTGAGCAAAGAAAATACAAACATATCATTTAAAGTTTCTTCCATTCATGGCATCGAACTCATAAAAGTTATTGCTGATAAGGATGGAATTCTGTGTTCTAACCAAAACGATACTTCATAAAACACTAAAAAGTGCCAACGTGCCAAGAACTGAAGCAATCACCTTTGCTCTCTTAAACAGATCTCTAATACGTGCAGAACCAACACCAACCAGAACTTCAACAAACTCGGAGCCGGCCATCTGGTAAAATGGAACACCAGCTTCACCAGCTATGGCCTTGGCCACCAACGTCTGAAATATGTGGCTGGAGTTAAGCATGTGTAAATGAATATTGCAGTATGCATATTTCAAATACTTCCAGATACACACACACACAGAGAAACTAACCTTACCACAGCCAGGAGGTCCTTCCAGAAGAACTCCATGAGGAGGCTTTATTCCTATTTTGTCAAATAATTCAGGATTCTTCAAGTATCTCACCAACTAAACAGTATAATAATAAACAGGTAAATTCACCATTTGATTACAACTTAGTTGTAAGTAACAACGTTCAAATAATAAGTTCAAATCAAATGAGAAAGCCAAGCTACAATATACAAAATTAAGGCCTGACAAGATAAATGCCATAAAAGTAAATTCTTATTCCCAGGGACTTCGCATGGATAAGGAGTAAAAATCAGATTAAATGCTTGAACGACTATAGGAATGATGAAGTTTTTTCAACAATCGGAGCCTTTTCTTGTAAATTGTGTATCTTTTTGTTAATTTGAATGGCTCTTTTGCTCTTGCTTCTTTTGTTGCAAGCTTTGTTTTCTTTCATTTATATTAATAAAAGTTCTAATTTACAAAATATATATATATATATTAATAAAAGTTCTAATTTACAAAAAAGAAATATTTGTAAAGCCAAAGATGTATTATAGCTATAAACCTACTCTCTCCCTCTCTCTAAAAAACTTCCTAAAGAAAATCCTGAAGTTTTCTTTCCACCTCCTTCAAACCAACCGAGCTTTTCGCCACCTCATAGACAGTGGTCACGATTTTTCACCTCCTGCAACAACACATCTCCTGTGATCATGCACGCACGCTCTAGCGCTCTACACCCACCGGAAAAATACCTCACTGGCACTATACCTTCCATCGACACCACCTAGATAGTGGCCGCAATTTTTCCCCTTATGCAACAACTCCTCTCCTCCGGTCGTTCATCCATATGTCGACTACTCTCTCTTCTGGCAGGGCGAAAACACTTCTCATCGTCCCACATACCACCCAGCTTTGTTTTGTGAACTGCATCTTAGACCTTTGTTTGTGATTAACCCTCGTATCACAATCCTATAGCTCCTGGGCCACAATTTTTTCCATGTTTCCTTCTTACGAGAACTTCAACACTCTTCTTGCAACAGTTCGACTGGAACACCTTCTGGCTCCTTCGATCTTACTTGCAACCGATCTACAAGTCGTCCCCTTACCTTCTCCAGTTAACTACAAACCATGTTACTGTCGAGATCTGCAATGCACATCGACACCTCGAGCGTTCCTCTTCCCATCCCGTCTTTTAGCCTCTTTCGAAAGCCTACATCGACGCCTTATGCAATGTACTACTCCGAGCATTGGCAGTCCCGATCGCTTTATCCTTGTCGTGCACGAGAAATGGAATTTACTCAAATGGGAGATTGCGAGGCATGGCAATGGTAACATCGATGCACCCACCGACAATTTTCGATCATCCAAAGAGGGAAATTCTATTGGCAGTAAAGTTGGGTCAACGAGTTTATCTTTTTTAATATATATGTAGGAAACAAAAACATTTTCATTGATAAGATGAAATTGTTACAAAGATTTGGGGTCAAGTTTTGAGCCTTGTTGACAATGAGATAATTTTTATTTTTGAAACAAGGTAACCACGCCCGTCCCTAGGACGGGCACCGGAGACATCGAAGGAGTATGTCACAGGTGAGTTTCGAACCTGAGACCTTGAAGGGAGCATACCTTCAAAGC
>JBBMEF010000023.1:8720235-8736667 GCA_037832685.1 Sicyos baderoa
CCCCCCCCCCCCCCCCCCCCCCCCCCCCCCCCATACCACGCCTTATCCCACATCCACGCCGAATGGTGGAGTGGGTGGAGAAGACACGAGACTCATTGCCAACGAACTAGATTAGGCGTGTCACTAAAACTATAGGAGGAGCATTGCCTTGTTCGCTACTATGGTTAATAAGAGGATAAAGGAGAAAAAAATTGCCAAGAAAGGGTGCATCAATGCATCGATTTCGCATGGATTTCCCGCACACAAGCCAAAACTCGTGTTTGACACTCAATCTACAACGATGATGAGGAGCATCTGACAAAGACACAATACAAAGATTCCTTAAGTCAGAAAACTTAAATCAAGGGAGATGTTTTTGCTTTCACAGCTTTCACCGCACAAAGAATGTTTGAGCACCAATCAACATTGGATTCAAGAAGCAACAACATTTATATTTTCATCGAACCTGCTTCCAATAGAAGCTTCTGTTGGGTTGTGACAATGTATATAAAAAAATAAAAATAAAAAGAGAACCAATATGTGTGAATCGAACTAGTTTGTTGGATCGGTTCGGTTTAACACATATGGAACTGGCATATATAAAAGGATTTCAAAACAACTCAATGTGCACCGCTAAGGGGTCAAACTCATTTCCAAGATTTGTTTGATAGTTGCTGGAAAAATCTCATAGATAGCAGATATGGAATGCGTAGTCCAAAAACGCGAAGCTCGCTAAACACAGTGGAAATCATTGGTTTACAGAGCATGCTAAGACGTCTATCTCGACGGACAAAAAAAAAATAAGGCTCACTAGGCAATAGTTGCGTCAGAAAAAGATAAGTTCCCCAGACAGTGGACTGAAAATGAGATCTTTGATCTTTTTCACTCATAAAAGTGGATGGAGGATAAAAAAGAAGTGTCGCCTCTATTTGGTTGGCATGTTCCGATGGTCCTCCTCCACCGCCGGTGAGGACACGTGAAGGAGTGGGAGGGGGAATCTTAGGTTAAGGAGTTAAGAGAGAATTTAAAGAGAGGGGGAGTTTAGATAGAAAAAGGGAAAATAGGGTCAACTAGTTTATCATCAGACTTAACTAGCAACACACCCTACACATCTTTTAATCTGTTTTTTGACTTGCTATATTGTATTATCTCTTCATCATTAACATGGGTATCGACATCCACCTTGTTTCTCTCCATTTTACATATCTTCGCTTGTATCAATAGGTCTATGAAACATTTTCACTAATCAAAGAATTTTTTTCGTTTCCTATAAAAATAAAACAAAATAACCAACCATTCCCATCTTTCCACTGCCTACAAATCTATATAAAATTAAGAAGATTTGAACCCCAAATCTAAATAAAACTAAAACAATAAGTTAATAAAGAGCTTGAGTACTCACATTTAATGCAAACAAAAGAATTGAAAGGGAAAGAAAGTTTACCATGATAGTATGAATTTTGTCGTTAATTTAATATTACAATAATTGTGGAAAGGTAACTCTTTGTAAGACAAAATAATGAACGATATCATAGTTTCACTTTCTTTATAGCACCAAGAAGGCCAAAAATGGAAGTCAAAAAGGAAATGAAAGGAACAGTAGGCAGGATCTCAACTGATGGAAAAGTACCTCTTGGAGTTCCTCCACAGCTTCATCAATTCCTGCTACATCACAAAACATGACTCCGGTTGAACCCTGAACATTTTCAAGCAAAGGCACCAAATGATGCTTAGGGGACAGCTAGTCTAAAAGTACTATGAGAAGTTGAATGAGTACTAACATCAACACGGGCTTCTGCTTTGGAGCGTGAAAAATCAATCCCTTGCCAAAGATCCTACATAACAAAGAGAGCAAGGAAATTATAATACTTCATAAATTCTCATCAACATGAAAAATTCTTTCTTTGTCTGTCTCTGGAGATGCTGACTATGAAGTAAGAAAGACATCCATATTATCTTTACCAGTAGCAGTAGCAAAAGGTGCACATACATGAAAATCAGAACTCAAATGCAAATTTATTAGAAAAGAACATACCCACTTCCGGAAGTTCTTAGGCCTCCTTGAAAGTGTGAAGCGAAGAAGAAGAACCATGGTCAAAACAACCATCGTAATTGGTTTTAACATCTCAAGACTGGCAGAGATACCACCAAAAGTGTAAACCTCATAAAACTTGGAGAAAATTCCTCCATCCCCCAAAAAATCAACAACATTATCCCAAACTCTCTCAAAAATGCCAAAGATCAGACCGAGAGAAAGTTTAAAAAATGGTCTGATTACTGGCCATACAACATAAATAACAGTCAAAAATACAAAACTGGTCACAGCAAATACAGCAGAAGCTAGGAATCCTCCAACAACCACAGCTGCAGCAGCCATTGTAGCAGTCACCACTGCGAGCTCCACCATCATTCTGCTAGATATGCGAGATGCCACAGGATGCGGGTAATCAGGCAATTTTCCCACCCAAGACTGTATCATAAGAATCAAGATGTCAGGGAAGATAGACGTCAAATCTTCCAGCCTTAATGTTATTCCTATTTGGCAGAAGGAAATGGAAAATTATCTTTATGGTAAACAAGGGGTAGACCATAGAATCATAGATCATGCAATACCCTAAAAAAAAGATATGATGTAACATTCCAATTGACGTATGCAATCGCAAGAAAGTCCATACAGATTAGAAAGAAAGAGGGGAAAAAAACATGATTCATATTTGATGAATGAAGAAAACGTAAGGTGGTGTTTGGTATCGTATCACACACACATGTATATATATATGCTCTTTTAACTTTTAAGTTATAAAAAAGTTTGAATTACCATAAGCCACTAATTGGTAGCAAGTCACCAATAAAATTTGAAATAGTTTTCCATTACGTTCAATTTTGTGATATAGAACTGGAAAAAAATAATAGTATTATTATTATTTGTTTCAGTGAATTTGGAATTAACTCCATTTTCCAATTCAAACCAGCTTTCTTCTTTTGTCTTCCTCTTCATTTATCTATTTGTGCACCAAAAATATACATTTGATCAAGATTATGATAGCGAAGAATGGATGTATTCAGCAATGGCAAGTTTTATTGTGCGTAACATCCATTTCAGGTTGCTCTTTTGTTCTTTCATTCATTCCTCAATGAAAGTGTGGTTTATTATCTATAAAAACCTCCATTACAGGTATCAAAAAGGTTTACTCAAACTGTGTTCACTCAAGAAATCCTAAACCTGCCTGCTAGCTCTCCCAACCTTTAACCAACAGGGAAGACATACAACTAAAATCTACAAAATCCTCACAATGAATGAAAATTCCTAAAAATGACAATTATTAAGAGTAATGTGATCCTACAACCTAAAAAATTAAGTCAAAACAAAAACTAGTTTAAGAGATTGATTGCCTACCGAGGTATGCGTCTCAATTTGGTATTGTGGACCTGTATACTGCTCCAATACTGTTTGAGCTTTACTCTCATCAAGCCTCAACGCCCTTGAAAAAGCATATTTATTAGAAGAAACCAAGTAAAATTCGCTGAAGAACTCGAAGAATGCATGCGAGTAAAGTTTACCATTTAGTTCTTTGCAAGCTCTTTTCACCTGGGATTTCTTTCAAATCCACGATGAAATCTCTAAACCTGTTGCCATAAGACGCAACTAAACTCTCCTTTGAAGTCAACAATTTCACTTTATCACACTCCATCGCTTTCACAAAATCCTCAAAGCTCATTCTCGGCAACGCCTCGAGATTCCTATCAAACTCTTCTTCCTCGGATAACTCCGCATTGAAAACCTGCTCGGGCACATAGAGCTTCCCTTTATACTCCCTCAAAATTTCCTTCAAATACACAGCCTCACTCTCATTACGACCCTCAATTCCCTCCTCCTTCGACTTCGACTTCGCCCTCGAATTCAACCACTTCGCCACGAAATCAAACACACCGACATCCGATTTTCGACTCAAATACTCTTTCTCTTTCGAAGTATACAGCCTGTCGCCAACTAAATACCTAGGTTCCAATTGGCTTGGATTCTCCTTCAAAACCCTGGTTATAAAATCATCTCCGGCAGCCTTATCGCCGCCTTGCGACGGCGAATTAGAAGAATTAGAAACTGCTAAACAGAGAGCAAACCTGTCACGGCGAAGAAACAACAATGGCGGTCTGCGATTCCGAGTGAAATTGAAACGATTGAGCTGGACATGATTCAGACGCGTGAAGGAGGGGTTGGGAAGAACAGCCCCGGGCAATAGCAGTGAATCAATGGAGGCCATTTGAGAAGGAACATAGAGCTTTAGGTTGCAGTGAAAACCTTCAATGGCGGATTTTATCTGAAAATCATCTCAAATGATAGAAAAGGTTGAAGGCGGGTTTTAGTAGATGATGGTTTATGTACGCTTTTATATATGGTTTGGCGTTGAACTCGAACAACAAGAATAACATTTTATCTTATTTTGGTCTTTTTTTTGTTTCAATTTTGGTTAAATTAAGTTATTTATGTTTGGGAAATTGTGTTGAATAGTCTAATTTCACAAAATAATTATAGATTAAGGCAAATTTGAAAATATTTGACATCTATAATCAAATATACAATATAAGTAATATTAATGATACAGTATAATTAAGATATTAATATTAATTATATCATATAAAAAGTATTACTTATATCATATATTTGACTATGGTTGCTAAATATATATCTTTTTGTCTAATATTATAAATATTTTTTCAATTTGATCTATTCATGCAAAAACCCCTTTACATTTTTTTTTTTTTTTTTTTTTTTTTGAAATCATTGTTTTTCTCCAAATTAATCTTTACTGTTTTTTTAAGGGAATGAGAAATTAGAATTTGCAGTTTATACATATTTTTAAAAAATATTATATTATAACATGTTGTATTACAATAATGTTATGAACTTCGTTATGTTCGAACTTATGAACTTTGAATTTTATTTTGAATAAAATGTAGTTTCGTTAACCACACAATACTGAAATAATTTTGTGTATACGGTACAACCATAATATATAATGTATCATATTGTATTTATAAAATTGTGTTTTTTAAAAAGTTTTTAATTTGTTGATATAGATAATTGTAGTATGATTTAATATGTTTGCGACAACAAACAAGTAATTTTGAATGTGCAATATCGTATAGTAAAACATTGAGAAATAACATACATAATATTTGTGAATTGATAGAGACTCGTACCGTTGGAATTTCCAACGTAAACACACAAAATTACTATTCAAAATGAGATCATAATAACTAAAAAAAAGTCTGTTAGATTACAAAATTGAAACTGAAAATGTTCGACATAAAAAAACATTGTAATGTAAAATCATCATTGAGTGAATGCGTTCCTCAATCTTTCTGCGACGCTCTTCAACTACTTCATCATTATGGTACATCTCATTTTCATCACAACTATGTGCCATACAGATTGAGATGTTTGTTGAACATATATGAATTTTTTTGGTAGTATTATAAAAATAGTCAAACGATACATTCATAAATTATAAGTCGTATAATATACACGTATAAACAATATCGTATTGTGGAGATTAATTTTGCAATGAATAGTAATATGAGTACGGAAAATGTATTAGACATGAATAGAATGAATAATAAACCATAAATGTACCGTATAAGTTATAGAATATGTAGAATGAAATAATGAAACATATAGAGTTTGATATAGTTTATACAGTGATATAACAGTATATGACAAACTAACAGTATTAATGGTATTATACAATTTGAAGCGTAAATAATACTATAAAACATATGAAAAAATAAGATGAAATTGATATGAAAAAAATGCACATGAGCAATGATGTTAAGTTTATGATGCGTATAAAACGCATGTATAAACTATACAGTATATATGTATGTACAATGTAAACTATATTGCTTGTTGAACCTACAATGCGTATAAAACACACGTATAAATTATTCTCGTTCACCATAAGGTATGTCATGGTGTTCAATTGTTATAGAACGTAAACTGAATATGTGTACGAATGGAAATACGATGTAGATTAAATAGTCTTTAAAAGAAAAATGAAATATTAATGTTTTTACGGTATAATGCATGATGAGTTATATCATATAAATGTATGAAATGTGAGTAAAATGATATAGATTGGAACAAGAATAATAGAGAATGAAAAGAAAGAAAAGCAGATACAGAATAGAATATATGATACTCTATCGCCTGTGACATATTAGAAAATGAATGTGAAAAATTGAATAGTAGGATGATGATTTATTTTCCCGAAAAATACAGGGCAAAAAGCTTTAAATAAGTGTGGAAAATCGGCTGGAGTAAGATGTGCAAGTAGAAAATACATGGTGAACAAAATGTGGCAAACATAATACCGAGCGGAAATCAGGCCGGCGAAAAATGAAAAACAACGAGAAGGAAAGGAAGAAGAAAGGTCAGAAATGAGGGGAGGAAAAAAGTCAATCGTATGGAAAATTTGAGATAAATGAGAAATGAAATTTGAAATCCAACACATTAATTATTAATTATTATAAAATGTACAAAAAACGAACTTATAAGATTGCAATTAATTATAAATGAGATTTCATATTTAATGATAGTTTGAATTTAAATCAAAATCGCAATGAATGATGTAGATGACATAATGAGATTTTATAAAAATACAATTTATGAATTTTTAAATGAAAAATTAAAATTGCAAATATTTTGATTTAAGAATAAATTTGCAAATATTTCTTCAAAATGGTCTAAATAGTACAATTTTTCTTTTTTATATTAAATTTAACTATGATTAAAAGAATATATTTTCTAGTTCGACTATATATATTTATTTATTTTTTTGAATAAAAGAAATGTTATTCATGAGAATGTTAGTCATAGTTCAATTCGTTAGCTTTCTAAACTCCTGGAAGAAGGAAGCTCAGATAGAGATAGACTTTTGTCCTTAATATTTTACTTATATGACTAAAAAGTGAGGTCACCATGATGCAATTTATCGAGAGGGACGATGGATTGAAGTATGGGTGATTTCGGTTCGATTTTATCGATTTTTTACCATATCGACAATCGAACCGATATCTTCAGTTTTCAAAAAAAATATTGAATACAATGTCCAATAAAATATAGAATTGTTGATTTAGTTTTCAATTTGTTCGATTCAGTTTTGAATTCGATCTAATGTCAAATCTTTTTTTATATATAAAAAATAAAATTTTAAAAAAAAATTATAAACAACAATTTTAAAGGTCAGAAGTATTTTTTAAAATTATTTAAATTTATTTAAGAATGTTTTTTTACTTAAAATATAAATAAAATTAAAATGAGTAAGATACCTTAGTTTGAAAAATATATTGACAGTTGACTATAGAGATTGATGTTCAAGACTTTAGGAAATCTTATAAATAATTAAAGAAATATGACTTCATATAACTTATTAACAATAAATATTTTATAACATGAGTTGAGCTCTAACAACATATTCTATAACTTGGTTCGATTTTCTGTTGCACCCCTAGTTTGAAGGTGATAATGAGTTTAATCCCGAAAATTAATATTTTTTTCTCTAACTTTTATTTTATTTTATTTATTTCTTTTAGGAAAACTTTTATTTTGTTAATTATAAGTGTTTCTTCTTCTATTGAAGGTCACTTTCATTGTTTATGTTTCAAAAACCCTTTCAATAAATTTTTTAAAAAAATTAATACAAGTTGGAGAGGAAAACAACAGATTCTAAAAAGAGGAAACTAGGAATCAAACCCGTGATCATAGTATTGAAAAATAATGTCATAAAGTGTTTCTATTAAATGTCACTTTCATTCTTTATGTTTGACAAACCCTTTCAATAAATTAAAAAAAAAAGTTTAATACAAATTGGGAGATGAAAACAACAAACTCTAAAAAGAAGAAACTAGGGATCAAACTCGTGACGTAATCATAGTGTTGAAAAATAAATAAAAATGTCAGAAGTGGGATTTGAACCCACGCCCTCTCACGAAGACCAGAACTTGAGTCTGGCGCCTTAGACCACTCGGCCATCCTGACATTTATATTCATTTTCTCACCATTAGTTATTAATCTCTATGTTTCCTCTTCTATTGAAGGCCACCTAAACTTTGTAAATTGGGCTTGGACTTCTTAGTTAAATATATGGGCCTAAATCATATTGGATTGTATAGTTTGTTAATGAAGTACTACAAGCAAAGCTAAACCAGAGAAGAGTTGGGACTTCATAACTCATAAACACAGAAATGAATGAATCTTTTTCTTTTCTTCTTAGACAATTTAACCTTTGTAGCATGAAATCTAAAAATTGAAATTAATTCCATGACGATTAAAAAAAAGTATGAAGTAAAAAAAATGAGGATTTAAAAGAGAAAAGATAATTAATTTTTTTTTTTAAAGAAGTTGCTGGAAAATATAAATAAAAAACTAAAAGCACAAGGAAAAAGAAATTGTAGTGCCACGTGGCCACCACACAGCAATTTGGAAGAAAAATGGAAAAGAAGAATGGAAAATGGTATAGTTGACATTTTTAAAAATATTATTAATTAAATTCAAAACAAAAAATTATAAATATTTAACAAAAGAAAAGCAAGTTTATACCAAAATGATAATAAATTTAACAGCTACTGATAATTATTGGTAAACAGTCCACAAAACAGTCCAAATCCAACTGCAACGTTATTATAATTTACCGACTCTATAATTAATTTTATTCATAAAAAAAAACATGTTCTCTAAACTTATTCTGTGACCCAAAAGGTCAAAAGGTCAAGACACGAGAAGAATATTATTTATTAACTTTTTGTCACCTTTTGAATTTGCTAAACCTCCATCAGACATGTTCCATTGGTTGATAATAGAACAAAATAAAAGGACGAAACAGCAACAACCCTACAGAACTTTTCTGTCCGATCAAACCATTTCCCTGTTTGGTTAATTTTTGAGCTTTGCACTATACATGTGGTAAACACGTCTCTCCCTAAGTCAGATACCGAGAGACATCGAAGGAATGAAGATACGGGAGGTGTCTACAAATTAATGTCACTGGTGAGTTTCGAACCTAAAATTTCGAGAAGAACACACTTTCAAAGCCTAAGCCTTCAACCACTTTTGTCACTCCTTGGGGACATCGTGTTTGGTTAATTCATCACAATTAATGTATTACTCTAGTTTTCTACCTAGATCGAGCTCTGCAAAAGATAATGATATAATAGATGTTGGACCACTGGAGCAAAGCATAAGCAATCATTTTATTTCAATCTCTATTATCTATCATAACCAAATGGGAAGCACCATACTTTTATAAAGCAAGCACAGCATTTGAAATTCCACTATTCTATTTATCTGTCAATAGTTTCCATTCACTAACAGGCAAGAACAATATGAATTGTGGTACCAGGTATGTGCAGCTAGCTTTGTGAATGAACATTAGGGCTTGCCAGTTATCACCTCCTTCAAATTCTTGGGATAGCACATTGTTGTATGGAGGCCATCCCACACGTTGTCAGCAAGAATGGCATTCACTGCATCTGTTGGATGGAATTGATCCCACCAAATATGATTCGAGGCATTTTCGCAAGCCATTAGGGGCGAGATGCACAGGAACCAGCCATTGTAGCGACCAAATCCACAGCAAGCATCAGTAGTTTCATTGAATCCTGAAATTGAAAACAAAATGACACGATGAGATGCGAATTTGGTTCACGGAAAAGAGAGTGAAAAGAAGCTAGATTGTCGCCGACAAGGAACAATAGCTCAATCAACATAAGTGTGCTCCTATAGTCTATTCAAATCATCCCGGAACCAATCCAATTCTACTTTTATTGGACCGAATACCAGTTTATGTTTAATGGACTTTGATATCATATTAGACTAGTATTGATTTCATCACAAAACCAATTAACCTACTAGTTTATAAATGCTACAAGGTCACTTTACCTTTTCCACATGGGTTCCTCAACAAATTGTGTTGAACTAAACAAAAAAAAATGAAGTTAGGTCAAAGAGGGTCTTGGGTGCATAAGGTGATGAGTTCAATCTATGGTGGCCACCTACCTAGGAATTAATTTCTTACAGGTTTCCTTGGCATCCAAATGTTGTAGGGTCAAGCGGTATGTCCCGTGACATTAGTCGAGGTACGCCAAAACTAGCCCGAACAGTCATGGATATCAAAAAAAAAAGTGCAGCTAGATTGTCACTCACCGTAACGTTCGTGGTTCGTCAAAATATCCATTGAGCCTTGAAGCAAATCACAGAAGATGATATTCGAATCAGGCAGCTCCATGCCGAGCTCCTCGACGATGTATCTCATAGCAAAGTTGAACTCTATAACCATGTCATTTATCTCCTCAATGCACTCTCCATTTTCACTACCGTATAGCCATAGGTAGTATGGAGCACAGCCAATAGGTGCCAATCCCATTACAACAATTCTCCTAGCATTCATGTTATACAAGTTCTGGACCACGAATACAAGATCTTTTAGCAAGTTTTTAAACACAACATGGGTAAAATAAGATACTATGTACAGAAATCTAACTTATATGCAGGGGAGGAGCAACACCCAAGATGCAATAAAGGTTAATTTCCAATATCTCAAATGATTAAAGAGCTTAAACTTTGAAAAATGAAAATGTGTACAAAAACAATATCTTCAAGGCTTAAGAGATGAAACAATATCTTTTTGTTCCAGCCTAGATTAACAAACTGATAGAACAATAATTACATATATATTTTTTTTAAAAAGGTAACCACGCCCGTCCCTAGGCCATACACCAAAGACATCGAAGGAGTAATGTCACAGGTGAGTTTCGAACCTAGGACTTTGAAAGGAGCATACCTTCAAAGCCCTAGTCTTCAACCACTGTGTCACCCTTGAGGACAAAACAATAATTTTTTTTTTTTTTTTTTTGAAATAAGGTAACCACGCCCGTCCCTAGGCCAGGCACCGGAGACATCGAAGGAGTATGTCATAGGTGAGTTTCGAACCTGAGACCTTGAAGGGAGCATACCTTCAAAGCAAAACAATAATTATATTACTATGCAATCAAATTCACCTTGATTTCCTGTCTGATTGTGGTTGCCAGAAATTGGTTAAAATTCCATGGAGGGAACAGATTTTGCACACTAGATATATTGAACAGATAGTAATGAATGTAATCGTTGATTCCAATTGATATGTAAAAGACAGACTCAGAAATGTGGTCAGCAGCAGCATTTTCGCCCATATTTAGAACAAACTGCTGAAAAGTGTCCATAAATTGCTGAATTTGCTGTGTAAAGGAAATGTGTTGGCCCTGAGACAAATCACATTTCAGGCTTATAACAACCATAATACAGACTTATAACAGATTAAGCTTAAGATTATAGATATCCTACAAAAAGCAACTTAAGATGAAACTGTTTGTTTCTCTTATGAATATCATAACTGAACATCAAAATGCTGAAAGAAATGGAATCATTGAACAATTTTTTTTCTTTTTTTTTTGATATCCGTGACTGTCCCGGCCAGCTTCCGCGCACCTCGACTAATATCACAGGACATACCTGACCCTACAACATTTGAATGCCAAGAAAACCCGTAGGAAATTAATTCCTAGGTAGGTGCCCATCATGGATTGAGGCACTTCACGATGGTTATCATCGAACAAATTCAATACAATAATCGATGCCTTGGAAATATTATACATCTTTTCACAATAATGATTTGAATCAATTGACAAAAACCAGTTGAAAAGTACCAATTCCGATCCACTGGAGAAGATAACTCCAGCACTTGCTGAAGCATAATTGACTCCTTGAATCATATCTTCCACTGTTCGAGAATGGCCAAGATAACTCGGAACAAAAGGAAGTCCAAGACGCAGGGCTGAAAACACAAAAATCCATCCAGAAACAAAAGCAAGAGATCGAAATCAGAAAATCGGAAACCACGAGGCAGATCGAGCAAAAGAAAACGCACAGATCATGAAAACCTAAAAGAAACGCGAAATCAAGAAACGAACCAAGAAAATCGACGGGGATTCTTCCATTGGAAAACCTTCCAGTCGGAGTGTGCGTGTCGAAATCTCGGCCGTAGGGGAGGTGATCGGCGCGCGCGATGGTGCCGAGGAAATTGTTGGTGCCGCAGTCGACGGTGGAGTCGCCGATGACGAAGAGGGCGGGGACTAGAGGATTGGACGGCGGCGGAGCAGCGGGGGAAGTTGGAAGAGACGAATTCGGAGGGCTTGGGAAGCCATTAGGGTTCGGCGCCAAAGGATTGAGATCTCTAGGGTTTAGCAGAGCTGTTGATGAAAGAAAAATGGCGGAAACGAGGATGAAGATTAGGGGAATTAGGAGATTAAGCGCCATTAATTTTACACACAGAGAGAAAGACTGTGTTTGAATAAGGCGGGAACACAACGGTTTCAACCAAAAATTCCTCAAATTACATATTTCAACCATATTAGTGATTTTTTTTTACATGTATATCAAAAATAAAATAAAATTATAATCACTAACCTTTTTTTTTAAATTAATTAGGTATATAGTAGGAAGTAGAGATAGTTCATTTAAGATTCTCAAAAGAAAAAAAAAAGAGATAGTTCATTTAAAATAATCAAAATATTCCGTTTAGTGGATAATCTTTAATTAATTCGTTAGTAATTTTCAATTAATTTAGTGGATAATCTTCAATTTTTTTTAGTACAAGTTAGGGAGGAAGATTTGTTGAACTAATTTACAACTAAACAAAAAAATCAGGCGTCACTAACTCATTTAGTGGATAATCTTCAATTAATATGTCTGATAGTCTTTAATCTATTACAAATAGTCATAAATGAAAGATAAAATTAGAAGAATAAGATAAGAAAAAACGCTTATATACAATTTTTAAAAAAGATGTTATATATAATTGTAAATGTAAAAAGAAAAATCGCTAAGCAGAGCAATATTTCAGATTATTTTGTTTAAATTTTAAAAATTTACTGAAAAATCGAATGAGTAAGTGGCACAAGTTTCATTGTTTAGTTGTAAATCAGTTCAAGGCCAGTATCACAGAATCGGTATTTGTAAACCTCTCCTCAACTTGTACTCAAAACAAAAAAAAAAACCGTAAACTTTAGTCTTTATCTAAAATATACATCTAATTCTTCCAAAAGTTTACTATTATCATTGATCTTTCCTTACATAAATATTTTAAAATACTATTGAATGGAAATTTATTAATTGTCACATGAAAAATGGACAATCATTTTTAAAATGATGTGACGGTGAATTCTTGCATGAATTAAACGTTTATGAAAGGTAAACCATAATATTAGAATATTTTAAAGAATATAATTATTTTTTAACTATATATATATATATCAAACTTTTTGTACCTATTATTTAGCTTATTATCAATATTATTTTTTAATTAACAGTAAATGGGATAAAGAATTTGAACACATAGAATGACAAAAATGTTAGTTATGCCCCAATAAAATAACAAAAATGCATGCATCAAATTGAATCCAAGATTAAGGACTAAAAAAAAGACAAAAAAGGTACTTAAAAAAAGTGACCTAGCAAATAATAATATTGATGATATTATTAATATGGTTTTTGAAGTTTCTCTTTCCCCTTTAAATTATAATTTCTTTTATTTAATTCAATAATATTTATTTAAAGATGAATACTCAAACTTCTAGTTCTAACCTCTTAATTATTGGATCATAACTTTCTTAAAAAAAACTAAAAAAATCATACAATATATTAATTGATCTCACTTTTATGGGCAAAATAAAAATAGAAGTTCATTAATCCTAGATCAACTTTTGTTGGCAAAATAAAAAGAGAAGTCCATAATCCTCCATATGAGTTACTTTTGAACTAAAATAATAATATTCCACCTCTCACTTTCAAATTTTAAGCATATTCTTATCTTCAAGAAAGAGCATTAGGGGGAATAAAAGATTTTAAAACTATTTGTCAATAAGAGCTTGAATGTGTACATGTAGCTTAACACATTTGTTTACTATTTAAAAACCATCCTCATCCCTTCTTCTACAATATTTTATAAAAAAAAATTAGGGAAAATTACCTTTTTAGTCCTTACCTTCAACTGAAATTTCACTTTGGTCCTTATGTTTCAAAATCAAACACTTTCATCCCTCACGTTTCAATAATGCTCAATTTTGATCCTTAAAATAACGGAACTATTAGTGATATAACACAATGCTGACTAGGATAATTATTAAATTAATTTAAAATATAATAAAGTGATGATTGGGCTATTATGCTATTTATATAGATTTTATTTCTAAAAAATAATAACATGGAAACTCAAAAGACACTTAACATCTATTTAATAATTTTAGTTTTTGGGTCAAGAAATTTATAATAAACAATTAAATAAAATTATTTATAACTTTCTCCTCCATTTTAGTCTTTCTTTAAGGTCCATATGTAAAAAAAAACAGAACACACTAAATAGTTTATTAAAATAGGGTAAATCAGATTGAATTCATTTAAAATCTCCATTTTCCAATCCAGCGATTCCGAAAATAGAGTAAAATCTGGAATAAACTCAAATCTAATTTAAAATCCTTCAAAATCCGAACATTTTTCGATCGATTTTAGTTTTCGACCGAATAATTAAATAAAATTATTTAGCTTTTTTTCCTTTCTTTTTCTCTCTCCCCCATTAGTTTTGTGTGTGTTCAATGATGGTCCAAGGCGTTCAATCTCTGACGGAGCTCCGGGCGTGCAAAAACGGGTAATATTTAGGGCATGTTTGCCCCATGGACAAACGGAGGAGTTGACTTGACTTGACTTCTATTACATGTTTGCTACTTCCATAAGTCCATTCAACTCTTACACAACTTCATCCGTGGACCCCACGTTTTTATTTAAATATTAAAATATTAAAAAACTACTCAATATTTATTTTTTTATTTAAATAAAAACTTTAACAATTCAATCAACATCACATCAGACCTAACTTTATTATTAAAAAATTATTAAATATTCATTTTTATATTTAATAAAAACTTCAATCATTCTCTTTCCATCACATCAAACATAATTTTATCTTTTCTTTTCTTCCCTTCAAACATAAATTTATTTCACTCATCTTCTCTTCTCTTCCCAACTCAACCCAACCCAACCCATCCTCTCACAGCCAAACATGTCTTTAGTGTACTCTGCTTTTTTTAAGATACTGACCTTAAAGAAAGACTAAAATGGAGGATGAAGTTATAAATAATTTTATTTAATTATTTATTATAAATTTCTTCACCCTCCTTTTTTTTATAACTAAAATTATTAAATAGATGTTAAAGTGTCTTTTGAGTTTCCATGTTATTATTTTTTAGAAATAAAATCTATATAAATAGCATATTAGCCCAATCATCACTTTATTATATTTTAAATTAATTTAATAATTATCTTAATAAACATTCGGTTACATCATTAACGCTTCCGTTATATCAATGATCAAAATGGAGCATTATTGAAATGTGAGAGATGAAAATACTTGTTTTTTAAATATAAGGACTAAAGTGAAATTTCTGTTGAAAAGTAGGGACTAGAAAATTAGTTTTACCAAAAAATTAAAATCATAAAATATTTGTCCTAATATAAACGTATATTCCTAAAATTCAGTATATACTAATAATGTTTTCATTCATAAATTAAATAACAATTTTTTACAATTTTAATTTGATTTTGATTAAAATATCATTTTAGTCGTTTTTCGTTGTTGTATTATGAAAATTTTTCATTTCACTCTTTTAAAATGCTAAATTTAGTATTGTTACTAACAAAGCCTAAGAAATGATTCAATTAATAATTTGGAAGTTAATTTTAATGGAATTAGTTTAATAATAGTGATAATTTTATACCCAACAAGTAATAAGAGGATAATACATTTTTGAGAAAGGAGATTATAAATACCGACAGTTCAAACTCGTGACGCTGGTGTTGAACTGCTTTACAACCAAACAATAAAATTATTGCGCCATTAACCCTTTTGATGAAGATAATACATATTCAAAGTTTATAAAGTAAAGCAAATATAGAATATTTTTTTAAAGCAAAAATAACAAAAGAAAACTCTATCTAATGTAATAAAGGAGAGTGAAAAAATGATTTGTATGTGTTGATTTTTTGACAACTTTATTTTAAATTAATTCATTTTAATGTTGCGATAATAACAAACTCGAATTTCTTAGGTAGACAAAGGAAAATTAGAAAACAATTGCCTACGAAGAAAAATGTGTATTTTTTTAAAAAACTCTTTCCATCTTACATTCATTCAATTACATCCATCGATCACTTTTGCCTAAATTTGGTGGTCACATTTTCATAATATTTTTATCAAATTCAATTTGTGGATAGACTAAATTAGTTATCCGGTTGGCTTGTTTTGTGATTTTGTTAGAGTATTGGTTATTTTAACCAACTCATCTCCTTTTACTCATATTTAGTTTTTCT
>JBBMEF010000023.1:8746382-8774002 GCA_037832685.1 Sicyos baderoa
TTATTGATGGAGTACATTATTGATGGAGTCTATCAGTCACTATTGATGGAGTCTATCAATTTGATTTTGATAGATTTACAAATATTTTAAAAAAGTTGCTATTTACTCAATTTTTTTATTTTATTGTAATATACATGCAAATTCTTCAATTTTAAAATTAAACATTTTTAATTTTCACTTCGTTCACTTTTTAGTTCTTGTGTTTCTTTATTTTACTTTATATTTATTTTCTTTAAAAAATATATTTATTTAAAAATTAAAATAATCATTTCATAAATATATTAAAATAAAAAATTAATCTAATCATCATTTTAATCAATATTATATGATGTTATTAACGATTTTATTATTGCAAAAACTAAAAGTGATCAAGAATAAAAATGTTCATTTTTTAAATATCAAAATCAAATTAAAACTAGACCATGAATCTTGATACTAAAAATTTATTTTCTTACCCAAGATTATATTATTTAGGGTAGTCAATTTATTTTTCAAAAAAAAAAAGTAGTTCAATTTAGATTGGATTCATTTTCGATCTATATGATATAATAAGTACTTTTTTAAAATTGTTTTAGTGACCTTATTGGGTGACACAAAATTTTTACACTTTATAAAAATTATACACTTCACTATAGGATGAGGTTATCTTCACCTACTTAATTTTCCGTCATTTACAAACAATATGAATTATTTTCCTAGGTTTTGAAACTTAAGTTCTAATATTTCAAATCAAAGGGACTAGCTTTCCAACTAAGTTTTAATTTTTAAATCACAAAACTCTAATTACTTTATTCAAATCATAAGGATTAAATTTACCCACATGTATACTTTATATATTACTGAAATTCCGCATCTCACCAATAAAAACAATAGTTTAATAATATCAACATCTATTTATTAATTAAGAAGTCATGAATTTGACTACGAGTGATTGAGTAAAAAAAGCTCTCCTCTCCCTAGCCAATTCAATCCACATGCATGTGTGTGGCACAAAAATTATATCATAAAAGCGATTCAATTTAGATTAGATATTTCATTTTCAATTTCCATTTGAAACATATATTTTTGCATAATCGAGCATCTTTTTGAAGAATTATTTTAGTTCATGAAATTAACCACCTAGAGAAAACAATATTAGTGCCCTAGGGGCTCATTTGTAGCCATTGACAATTGGTTGCATTAGACAAATGTTTATAAGTTTAAGTTCGGTGGATATGAAATCGGTAAATTTGATTAAAAAATAATTAAAATCATTATGAAAGAAAAGAAAAGAATCTAACTTTTAATTTGATAGCATGAAACTTTTCTTGAGCCCTATAAAAGGTTTCTAAACCAATAATTTCATTAAGAAGATGGAAATAAACAAATAAAAAGAAGGATCTCAACATTTTGCTTGAAGCCCTAGGAGAGGGGACGCTAAAGGTATGTCTTTCCAATAATTAACCGATAAAAAAAAAAAAAAAAAAAAAAATCTTATCTTTTTTGCTTCAAATTTATTAGCATATAATATGTTTAGAAATTAAGATTTAAATTTTATTTTTTAAAAAAATTAATTCATCATGGACTTGAATTATGTTTTTATTACCTAGGAGAATCATAAAACACTTTGAACTCATATTTGAATTTGGCTAGAAATCTAGAAAAATGTAAGCCAATTTGTGTTCTCCAACCAAATTTATAAAATCTAATTCAAAGAGTGAGTTTATATTTAGATTCTAGGGGTGAAGTTAGAATTTAATATTATAATTAAAAAAAAATAAATTATTGTTTATGTTAAAATGGTTGAATTTAGTCATATAGTTTTAAAATTCGAAGATTTAATCAAATCTAAAAGAAAGTTCTATATTGTTGGTGTTTTTTATAAATTTTTTTTTGAAATCTATATTATTGATGAATTAAATATATAAAAATTAAGTGATTTATTAGAATAAACGTTGTATCTTTTTACACAGATAATTAATTACTTGTACTCAATTTGTCATCAATTACAATTTACATGACTATTTCCTAATTTTATTAAGTCATAAAAGAGGATTTTGTATGTATAGTAAAAAATGGTAAAAAAATTTCATCTATAGCACAAAATCAAAACTTATTCATTTATAGCAGAAAATTTAAATTTAATTTTATCACTCATTAATTTTTATTAGTGATAAAGTTCAATTAATTATAAACTTATTCTATAACTGTTTGAATTTTCTACGAGTGATAAAACTAGAAATTGAGTTCTATCACTAATAGAATTCAATGAGCGATAGAAGTTAATCGGGTATAAATAAATTATTTTAGAAATTATGCTATAAATATAATACAAGAGATATAATGTGCTATTGATAGTAAATTCTCACCATAAAATTAAATTTTATTTTAGAGATTAAATTTTAACCTTTTTTTTATTAATCATAGAAATCAAATTTATAATGTACTTGACTATAGTTTTTAGTAATTTCTCTCATTGGCTTTAAATTTCCTTTCTTTAAAAATAATAATTAATAATAATAAATTGCACCAATCACTTTTAAAGATAATATTTGAGATATAAAAAAAAAACGATAATATTTGTTACAATTAATTCTCCAAACTATTAATTTGACTTTTTTTTTTTTTTTGAGTACATTGATCCAATGTTTTCTATATTTTGATGAATATTGTTTATTATTTCCCACACATGTAAAAAGAAATAAAATGTAAAATAAAAAGACCTTCCTAATGTCCTATACTCTACCGTCGGCTGCTCACTTTAGCCATTGCTGGAGGAGCTACTTCACAATTTTGCCTTTTTCATATATCTGAAAGTGAATTAAATTTAATTGAAGGACTTGGTTGCAATATTTATCAAAATTTAGACATAATTCATGAAATTAAATATTAAGTAAGCTAATTTATATACACAGGGGTGAATCTTGCCATTTTCCTTATTTTCTTGACAAATATGTCTGGATATGCCAGCTGTCTACAAGGACAGGTATTGCAAATAATGAATTTTATTTATTTATTTATTATTTAAATAATTACTCAATTAGCAAAAGTCAATAGTTTCATTAATTAATGTACTAAATTTATGAAAATTGCATCCTCCATGACCTATCAAATATTTCTGGAAAATATTATTGTTTTGAACCATTGTCGATTATCTTCCAATAAATAATTAAAAAGAAAATTTAGTCAATTTAAGAGGTGTTTGGACGAGGTTTGAAGTTATTTCGTGTAATTATAAAATTTAATTTTTTTGTGATATTTTGTTTGTATATAATTTTTTTATATAGAAGTGACGGCTAAAATCTCGGGTGGATAAGGGTTTTTTTTTTGTAAAAGAGTTGAGCAATTGCTTCTTTAGATTTTGTTTTTGAGATGAGAGGTTATTTTGAATAGTTAAAAATGGATGATGAAATAAGTGATTAAAATAAAGTTATTTTGAGTAATTAAAAATTGGGCAGAACCGTAAAATCCCCCTCGATTTGCAAGTACTAGGAAAGAAGAGAGCTACGTACTAGCAAGAGAGGGATAGATAGAAGGGCTTATAAGGCATTGACGAGGGATATAAAAAGGTATTTTGAGTAGTTAAAAATTAATGATTATAAATTAGTTGGTAGAATTGTGAAGTTATTTTGAATAATTAAAAATGATAAATTATTTTGAATAGTTACACTAACTTATTTAAATTCAAATTGTTTTGAAAAATAATTAATAAATAGTGATTTTAAATCTCATTAAATTCATCTAACAAACATACGGTAGATTCTTTATTTTATGAAAGTTGTATTCATAATTAGGAAAACAGATAGTAAACTCTAGCATCTATATTCTTCAACAAAAAAAAAAAAAAAAACTCTAGCATATATTTAAATTATATTAATTTTTAAAAATATTATATAGTGAAATTAAAATATTTAATTTAATTGAAGTTATCCATTAGGGTTTCATTTAAAATCTATTAAGTTTTGTTTTATTAATTTAAAAGCATGGAACCAACTTTTGTTATATTTAAATTTTTACTAAAATTTTGATATACTCGTGAAACCATGACACTCACCCATTTAATATTTAATATTTAATATTTGTATATTATTTGTTTCCTTTCTAATTTTGGTACTCATGAAAAATTCCAATTCTCGATTACAAATAACATCAAACAAATAATAAATATTTTAAATAAAACATACATGGTTATTGATTTTACAATTATTTAAGTTATAAGTTTTTAAATGGATAAAACCCCAAGAAAGAAAGCCAAAATTAGCTGAATTAAACAATTTATTTCGTCCATAAAATAATATAGACGGACCTTACAAAATCAATGTTGCCCGTTGCCCGTCTTTCACGTTTAAATCCCAAGTCAAGTCCACGATAAAATCCTGCCCCACCTGCCCGAACTTTTCTCTCCGTCAAAACCCTATAAATCAAAAAATCCCATTTCTTCTCTGTTCTTCACAACCGCAACCATGGCCATGGCGAAGCTCACCATTACCATTCTTCTCTTCTTCTTCATCTCTTCCTCGCACGCTCGCGACCTCACAGACCGATCGGAGAATGTAGTTTCCATCCCCGATTCGAAGGCGGCAGCCTCGATCTTCCTCCCGAGCCAATTCCAAGCTCCGAAAACCATCTCAGATCTCGATCAGGTACGCACCGAATCCAATCCTTCTGAAATTAACGTTGCAGACGCGACGGAGACCGGATCGTACTCAGATCCGCTAGTCGTGATCACCTTCCGCCCAATCAACCGCCAATTCGAGCGGCGATCGGTGCCGCTGATGTTCCGGCGAGGTCGCCGCGGATGTCACCACCGCCACAGCTTCAAGCCGTGGAGGTTAATCGACAACGTCGGCGAAGTCTCGTACGGAAACGACATGATCGTAGCCGATGAGAAATCGAAACCCAATTCTGGTGAAAGTTGGGGATCTGGTCGCGAAATTGCGATTCCGAAGAGATCGAGCGAATTCCGAGATGTCGGAGCCTGGGAAGAGGATCGAAAGCATCTCCACCATTTCCATCACCATGGCGAAGAAGAGAAATCGCAGGATGGGGAAGAAAAGAGCGGTTTCTTGTGGAATTTCCGCAAGTTTCTGAACCAGTTCGAGTTCTGATGAATTGAATTATACACTGTAACGCGTTTTCAGGTTTGTCTATCATCATCTCCATTACAATAAGGTTAGCTTTAGCTGGCTCTATGAATCAGGATTTTTGAATCCTTGTCTGTGATATATAATTAATAGTGTCTTTTTTTTTCTTTTTTTTTTTCTTTTTGAATTAGTTCTGGTATACGTTAATGCGATGGTTCGATCAAGCATATTATAGTATGGCTTGGTATGAATGTATCTGTGACATTTGATTTTAAAATATACTCCTACACTTTATGTATTTCTTTGCACATCTTGATCTTACTTCTATAATGTATTATTGTTTTATCAATTTATTAACACATACTATTCATCATGAGACTATATGTTTCAATCTTAATTCAAAATTATTTTGATGATAAATAATACATTGCCTTAGTGTTGAGCTTATGGGGACTAGGTTTATATAATCCTGTAACGCCCCCCTAAGATTTGACATTTAAATTTAAATTTGGCTTCTGGTCACCCAACGCCACTTAATTTAAAGTTCTTATAATTGAGTTTATGAAAATATTGGTGTATCTTTTTTATTATAGGTAGTAGAATCTCTTTCATTTGAATATGGTTAAAGCTTATTCATGTATTGCTCCTAAACTTGTGTTGATAATGGTGTATCTGTTTTAAAGTGCACGCAAGCTGCCTCGAATAGTCACGGACATCAAAAAAAAAAAAAAAAACAAAAAAAAAGTTCAAGAAACCCCCAAATAATCTCCAAAAGGCCCCAGATGCATTCCTTGCGCCTCGCCTTGTAAAAGTCCAGCCCATTTAATAAAGCACACCTTGTTGCGCTCGTCTCGTTAAAGTAAATCAAAATAGTTATCAAACGGGGGCCTAGATTTTTGCAGATAGTTTCGTATGACATATAACCAATTCATTTTTGTATAACCTAAGATAAGAAAATCAAGTTTATTACGATGAATTTTCTCAATTTATCTTGTATAAACTCTCCACTATTATAGTATTATCCCTTTACAAATCTTAAATTAATTGATCAAGAACTCTATACTATACAATTTCACCTTAATTCTATTTTCAGGCTAATCTAAACAAAAGTTAAATAAATTTGAATTCAAAAAATATTTGTATAAACAGAGGCCTTTCAATATCAATACCCGATTATTCTCTTAGACCGAAACTGGGCTACAAAAATAAGATGCATAGTGATTTCTAAATGGGCCATGCAAAATTGTGAATTTCAAACATTTAAATGGCTATTTTGAAAATGAAATTTGAGTAAGGGTGTATTTTTCAAATGGGTTTCTAGTGGATAAATTTTCTTCCATGAGAGATGAATGAAATCATGAAGTTCAAATCTAAACTATATTAATAAAAGAGAATTTGAACGTGTTACAATTATAAGATTATGAATTTGTAAATTTGTAAATTTTATTGAGAAATATTTAGGTCATGTCTAGGTATGACCTAAATATTAATGTCCATATATGTGGTTCAATATGGGTATAAAATATTTTTCTTATTTTTTTCTTTTTCTCTTTTTTGGATTTAAAATAAAATGGATGTGTCTTATATTGGTCACTTGGTGGACACAATTATTTTGGTCATATCCTAAATATTTCTATATATATTTCTCTATATATATATATATAATCCTCTCGTAGCTTAAATCAAGTAACATCAAATTTCATTTTCTTAACAACAATTGGGAAAGAAGATTTATATGATTACTAGCTATACAAGATCTACCTTTTGTACCGAAAGAGTCAGTGGCGCAATGATTTTATTATTTAGTTGTAAACTAGTTCAACATCAGGGTTACAGTTCGAACCCGGGAAGAGAGTCCGTATTTGTAATCCCTCTCTCTCAATTTGTACTCAAAAAAAAAAAAAAAAAAAAAATCTGCCTTTTGTATTTAATATGTTATTGAACTTTCGATTTTGTATCTAATAACTTCAATTTATTCAAAAAGTAAAACTTTGTGGGTCATTGGACTCAAAATTGAAAGCCTAAGATCCTCCTATTCAACACAAAAATCAAACTATTTATGGTAGAACTTCTGTTTTTAAATAATATGTTAAATATATAAGGAAGAAATATGGAGCCAAATATCAATTTTTATGATTAAATTCATGAAGATGAAGTTGAATTGAATTACAATCATTCAACCCAAATAAACATGTCATCAACCCTTTTGATTTATAACTTAATTTAATAGTTATCAAAACTTTTAAATTGTTAAACCCAATGAGCCTCAGGGTAATATTAGTATACATGGAGTGCAGCATTTGTGCCTCCATCATCTTCTACTTCAATAATACACTCTCTATTTACTTTTAACTTCTATTAATGGCTTGTACTTCATTTCTAAACTCTATTAATAACAAAATAAAAAAAATGAATTCAAATTGTAGCGAGGAACCACAAACCCTACATTAATAAATACAAACTCGAGTGGAGAGCCATAAACTCTACATTAATGATACAACTGCTCTAAAGTAAAATGAAAAATAAATACTAATTTTCAAGATGAAATTCATAATCATAGAATTAAAATGAATTACAATCAATCAAATCAACATATAGTTTATAAACTTAATTTAATAGTATGGATAGAAACAAATTCTTGTATAAATGTGTCAATAGTTCTTACCAATTACGTACTCACCTAATTCTTACAACACGTGGCAATTGAAAGAAAAAAATAATAATGATATGGTCTCAATTTGAGAAGGTTATAAACAAATTAGCAATAGAAATACATTGATTGTCCATAGTAAATGCACAATAAAGTTTAGGAGGGTGTGTGGGAGTAAATAGTATGGGAGCTTAAAGCTACATTAAAACAACTGTGCACACATGTGCCTAAATGTGAAGAGGACCACCATTTTCATACACCTTATACCAAATAATGTTTTTCATTGCCCATTTGCCAACAAGGTTGATTGGAAAGGGCAAAGGATAAGGCTTATGTGTGAAATCAAAATGCCAAAATGTAGGCCAAAAAAGTTGTATGTGTTGTTTCTTTCACTCACATTAGGGAGATATGGGTTTGGGTATGGCCTTTCACCTAATTTTGTTTCTAACACATTCCTTTAGGACTTTCAACTATTTTCCCTTTTCTCTCTCTTGAAATCGTCACTCTACTCGTTAGCTTTCGTTTAATAACCATTTTGTTTTTTGTTTTTTGTTTTTGAAATTTAAACTTATAACAACTATATTACCATATGTTTTTGTCTACTTGGATATTTACATCTTATCTATAGTTTTATAAACCAAATTAAAATTATTTAAAAAAAAAAAAAAAACTACCAAAATATTTTTGATTTTTAAAATTTGGTTAACATTTACCTACTTTCTTAAGAAAAGATAAATACATATAGAAAATTTGAGTAAACATAAACTTAAAATTTCTAAAATTTAAAACAAAAAAAATAAATAATTATCAAACTAAGTCTTATTGTTGTGTGGTAAAGAATGTTAAATTTCTTTTCGATATGTGACACACTAATTTCTAATGTTTTGGCTTATTTGAGGGGAAATATCAAATACAACCCGGAGTTATATTAAATACTTCTTTCATTTATTGTCTATCATGACATCATCATTTTAAATATGATATGGAGTACATCAATATTGAAAAGTATTCATTAATGCAAAGTTATGAGCAATATATAGGTAAGAGTTGGTAAGTATTTTCACCCTTAAAGTTATATATATATATATTTTTTTTTTAAACGGACTTTAATTGATGGAGAGAAAAAATACATAAGTAAAAAATGTGTAGTTGTAAGGGTGAGTAAGTATTTTCTAAGTATTGCTCCAAAATTATAGTGTAAACAAAAACAAAAGGGGTTTTTTATGTATAACAAAAATGGGGTAAAAAATTATCTCTATAGCACATTTTTATCAAAAATTGGTTTATAGCAAAATTCCAACTTATGTTAAGAAGAGCTTCAAATAGTATATTTAAAACCTTAGACATCAAATATAAACATTAATAGAAAACGGAAAAAAGATAGCGTCATCTTTTAAAAAAGATGACGAGCCTAAGCCCGCCATCATTTCCCCTATCATCAAAGGGAAAAGATGGCGGGTACCTTTTATGACGAGCGCTCCTGTCATCTTTCTCCTTTGATGACACGCAAAAATGACTGTTAATGAAGCTCTTTGGTAACAGGTTTGCCAGTCATCTTTTGTGCTCTTTGGTCAAATCATTTAGGATCTCGAAAATTCTAAAACTTCTTTTTATTTTCTTAGGGAAAGTGGTAGATAAGAACTGAAAAATATTATTTTCTATTTTACGTTCGAGTTTGGAATCTTATGCCTAAATTTCATGGAAAACTCCAATAGAGCTTTATGTTGCTCTCATTGATGCTTTCATTAATTTATGTATATTGAGCTTTTGTATTCAACCCACTTCAACTTTTTTGTCAATACTCTTGAACTCTCCTCACATGAACAACTTTGAACACTCGAGATACTTCTCATATTCTTCATTTTCAAATCTTTTCCTACACAAAACAAAAATTCATCATGAAAATATCTCCCAACTTTGCCTCAACCCCATGAAAATCAACAAATCCAGTAATATTTACAGACGTAATGCATAAAATTAAGGAAAATCACTTGCAAGCACAACGAAACTAACATATAACAACCTTCATCCTAAACTCATAATCTTAAACAAACAATAGTTAAACACAACAAGAATAAAAAAATTCGAAAACTTTTTAAAAAAACAAAAAATTAAAAAAAAAAAAAAAAGAGAGAAAAACTTACCATTTTTCATAATGAGATTAAAACGGAAACGGCAGTCACAAAAAAGTGAATAGAAGCATAGATATAAGGAGTTAAGATTGATGAATCATAAAAGACGAAAAAGATAGGAAGATGAAGGAATAGAGAAAAACATTAAAAAGTTATAAAAAAAAATTAGTTGTAGGGAGAAGTTTGAGACCAAAAAAAATTGAGGAAATGAAAAATAAAACGTGTTAATAGAAAATTAGACTATATATATTGGAAAGTGACCATTATTAGAAGTGTATGTTATCATATATCCGCTTTTTAATAATAATTTTTTTTTAAAAAAAAACTCACATTTTTTAAATTTTTTTTAAATAACAGGTGGTTTATGCCGTAGCAGTGACATAAATATTAACATTTAATTACTAAAATATAATTTGCCCATACCCATTAATAGTTCATATATAGAGTTCATGAAATAGTTTAAACTTCAACAGAAAAAAGAAAAAAAAAATTGCAATATAAATTATTGCAGACAACATTTCATTGTTAGTAATAATATTATGATGGCCTCTTGAGATTACCAAGTCAAAAGTGTATACAAGAAATTGGAAGTTATATAGATACAGAAGAAAATTGACACAAAACAGAATTATAAGATTGGGTGACACATTTTGGCCCAATAAAAAGGAGAGTTAATGCATTATAATAATTTTCAGTTAATGATTGTCTGACACACATTAATATCAAGATCTTGTTTCTCACATTGAGATTTTCTCAAATTATATTTAAATTCTAAAATACCCCAACTTCATTCAATAAAAATCTTACTAATTTGAAAATAGAGTGACTAAATTGTACCATCTAAATTTAAACTAAATTGTTACATCCATTAAACTTCACAAAACAGAAGCGATTCTTATTTATTTATGTATTTATTACAAATAATTATTTAACGTACCTTTTTATTAGAGTAATTATTTAATGTAGTTACATCTCACATCAACCTCAAAAAATCCTAACTTGGTTGGCAATCTATTATTACTACTTCGATAATACTAGATTATTTAATTTTGGGCCTTCTTTAATTAATTTTTTTGTTGAAGAACTGAAAACAAATAAATTATATTAAATGAGTTAGTGATGTAATAGTTTTATTGTTTGATTGTAAACAAATTTTACACTCATAAATTTGATATCGAAAATTGATATTTGTCCTACTTTTTTTAAAATATACTAAAAAAATAAAAACAATGACAAATAAATTCTTTAATAAGGAGATTATCTAATGTTATTTTTATAAGGTAAGACTATTTGATTAAATAATCTCTAAAAATTTATTTTTCACCTATGGAGAGTTCTAAATTGATTTTCTAATTTATTTTAGAAACATAACAAAAATTATTTCTTAAAAAAAACCAAAAAAAACATAAGAAAAATTAATAATAGAAGAACCCATTAAGAGAAAAGAAAGAAGCTACAAATTTCTTTACAAAACCAAAGAGAATTTCACTTTATAGTTTTTATTACTTTGATTAAGAAAAAAAAAAGAGAGAAATTTAATTAAATTTAATTTGCAAGAACTTCCCAAATCAAATCCGGATCAAAAGACGGCATCTTCGCCAGTGAAGAATACCCTTCCCCCACCACCATCACCGCCGCCGACTCCGCTGAGCCGGACGACGGCGGCGGCGGGGAATTCTCCGTCCTCCTCAGCCCATCTTCAGGAACCGCGGACGACGAACACTCCATTTCACCGCTCCACCACCACTCCTCCGCTGCCGGCGACGGCGACGACAAGGAACCCTGCTCTGAAACGGCGGCGTTTTTTAGATCCAATTTCTTGGCACTCTTTTTAGCCCTTTCCCTCTTCATCTTCAAACAAATCGCTTGAATTTTAGCATCAACAGAGTTCTTCAAAGCACTCAACCGGCCACAATCTGCAAAACCCGAATTCGAAAAATCCTTCAAATTGGGAAAATTGAGCCTCGCATATTCTCCCCGGAGCTTATACGCCGCCCTGTCGTAGGCGTAGGCGGCGGCCTCCGCCGTGTCGTAGGTGCCCAACCAGACCCTCATTCTGTTCTGCGGCAGCCGAATCTCCGCCACCCATTTCCCCCAATGCCTCTGCCTCACTCCCCTGTACAGCTTTTTTTTCGCCGCCGTCGCCGGGAAAACCCCATATCCGCCGCCGGCGATTTCAATTGGATAGTGGCGCTGATGTTGAGGATTCTCCACGCAGAATTTCTCGACCAGGTCTCTCTGCCGGAGATACACCGACGAGCCCAACGCAGGCTCCGGCGCGGCGGCGGTGGACGGAATACAGTGAGAAAAAATGGAATCGAGAGTGGTGGTGGATTGGCGAGAAAGGAGCAGATTTGAGAGTAATGTTCTGATGTCGGCGGCGTTTTTGGAATTGAATTCGGGATTGTTTGATTCTTGTTGCATTTTGTTATCCATCGAGCTTTTTTGGTTTTGATTTTTTTTTTTTTTTCTTTACTGGAAAATTGGGAGAAGAGAAGATGAGATTTTTTTAGATAATATAATGGCGTATTTATAGGTGGGAAGAAATTAGAAAAAAAAAGTTTTTTTTTTTTTTTTTTTTTACTGTTAAAGTGTGAAACTTCATCAGCTCACAATCGTTTTTGTTGTTTGTTACAGCTTATTATTTCTTCTTCTTTTGGAGAGAGAGAGAGATTTTGGACCATAAGTGAGAAAAGTTTAGGGCATACCTAACTTCTTCCCGATAAATTGTAATTTAATTTGGGACTCTTTTTTTCATTAAACAAAAAAAAAGGATCTAAATTGAATTATATACATGAGCATTTAAATATAAATCGAGTCAAAATATGACCTAAATTACTTTCATCATATTTTAGAAGATTAAAACTTTATTAAGATTAAAAGAGACTGTAAACTCGTTTGTGGTAAAAGGGAGCTAAATATTTTTGGTTATTGATCGAACAATAATTAGTGTATAGTAAAGATTAATCCAACAATAATTAGTGAGTGACAGAGATAAACTAACTTTTTTTTGTGGCCAAAAATTTGAAAACATAATAAAATAAAATGTAGTAAAAAATACGGTAAAAGTAAGGAGGATTAAGTCCTTCCTAATAATAACTCAAGTATTACTTTTTGAATATATATATATATATGTATGGGGATGATGTTGAGAAAAAATGAATAATATCAATCAAAATAATTAATTGTGATCCTAAATATCAATTTTCAAACTTAAACTTGTGGTCGTGAAATTAAAATTAATTAATACCAAATAAGATAATTAATTGTATTATATATTTATTTATTTATTTTAAAGAAAAATAATAATATTAATAAATGGATCCGTGTGGTCCCAACTTTTCAACTATTCGATCAGCATAGCTCTGAAAAGCTACTTTTCTAATTTATTGCATGAGATGAAATATATTTAAAGCCAAACAAAGGAAGTAGGGTCCACCACCACACGTGTCTTCTCATTATTGGACTCTTACTTTAATGTGATCTTTTAAATTATGATCACCTAAAATTTTGAGATTAAATATCAACTGGAGCTATAGTAAAGAGATTTGAACTTCACATTAATTATCGATTGAATTAAAAAAAATTGTAATATATTTGGTGTTTAGTTGCAATTGAAAGCTTGTTTTGTTAGTACAACAATAATGGATAAGTTAAGTTAATTTTAACATTTGTAATAGTACATTGGTTTTTTATTACTATTTTTATCTTTTTATGATATTTTTTAAATAATATAATCTTCTTCGCTTTTTTAATATATAATTTGTTCCTTCTAGATGATGACATCCATCGAACTTCTTTTTTATCTATTTAAATTTAATGTATTTTTATTTTGGTACTACTCGTATTTTACATAAATATGTGGTGTATAAATCGATTATTATTTTTTACAAGTTTATTAAACATAACTAAATAAATTGAAATTTTAAATAAAAATAATATTAATAGTAATCTCATAATCAATCAAAAATGAGAATTTAATTCTTATAATTTCAAAAGGCTAAAGTCTTATTTTAAAATTTCATAAATAATCCAATAATAATTTTGTGTTCGAACGTAATTGTGCATCTCATCTATAAATATTAATTTTCACTTGTTAAACAACGGTAAATTTACAAGATTAAATTACATTTTGGTTCATTAATTTAAATTTTTGTGATAACGGATGACTTCAGACATATAATATTGTATCACAACGATAAAACAATCAACTAAAATATTTTAAGCAAGTGACAATTCAACCATGTTTGATCAATTAATTATTAAAGTTAAATCATATTTAAAACAACACTACCTTTTGTACACTTATAAATTAAAGCATATAAAATATTGGTGTACTAGGATTACTAAAGTAGCCACGACTATAGGCTAATGGTAAAATACTAAAATATACAGTTATTTAAGGAGCTATAAGCATAATTGAGATTGGTAAATTAATGTCATTCAATTCAACTTCAATAGGGTTTGAGGTTTAATTTTAATTTAGTCTTCATATTTAAAATTAAATATTTTTATCCCTCACGTTTCAATAATATAACTTTGAATTTATGAGATAATAAAATTATTACTTACCTAAAATAATATTGATTAAAATGATATGGTTTGATAAATTTTAATTTGTGGTTATTTTAATTTTTAGGGGAATTCATTTTTTTAAGAAATATAAAAGTAAATCTAAAAAAAAATTGCCTCTAGAAGTTAAATTTATTAAAATGTCACAAATAAAAGTATTCAATTTTAAAATATAAAGACTAAATTAAAAATAAATCACAAATCTATTAGACAACGTTGTCTATTAGACAACATTACCTTCGTTAACGAAGGTAATGTTTCCTATAAGAAGTTATTTTTTATTTTAATAAATGAAAGTATTTATTTTTATAAAAGATTTAGATGTCCCACACTGTCCTTAGTTTACCAATAAACCAAAGCCTATGTACTCAAATCTTTTATATATGCCACTATATGAATAAATTTATATATTTAATGAAATAGACTTCACCACTCTTATTGACCTGCACTCAATAGGCTAGATGCATCCAATGTGACATGTTACATGCTTTTGAGATAATAGATAACTTCTAATTTTGTCTTCTATATTTATTTTAACCAGAAATGAAATATTTCCAATCCACCACATTTATTGTTTTTCTTCATATATGTTTAGATATTTATAGTGATGATTCAATAAGTTCAATTGATCTAGGGTTTTTATTGGGTGTTTCAAATTCTTCTATCTCATCAATAAACTTTAACATTTTATTTTATTATATTTATTATTTATATTTGCTTCCTTTTCAAAAAAAAAAGGGGGGGTATTAACAAATAAATAACACCCTTCACTCAGTCTACCATTATTCGCATTCCAACTTATTTGGAGTCTTCATTTAAAAATTAGATTTTCCCTTTTACTCATTTTAATATAGCGATGTTTATTCTAACTTTATTTTTTCTATATATATATATTAAAAAATATGAAATTCTACTTTAAAATAAATTGTCAAGAAATAATGCATATCTTTTATAAAAAAATTGTTGGATTTTCCATGACAATGGTAAGATCTTAAACACTGTCAAATAAAGTTGGATGATGATTTGAACTAAGTGTGTGGCATTAGTTATTTGATCTTTTAATAGCTTAACAAAATAGATTGTTCAATATGCTTGAACGTTTGAATGCCATGTGATTAGTTAGTTAGGGGTCTCCCTACCCGATCAACGAGTGAGATTTGAACCACAAAGATTCCAAATACATAGTTTATAGTCAAATTTAAATTGGCTATTCAAACATTTTTAATCATAGAGGATTATTTATGTTAATTTTTAAATGGATTTGAACCACAAATCTCTGAAGTTAGACTCACTTTAATGTTTACATTTCTTATTTCATTATGGTTAATCATTATATCATTTTATCATTACAGTACTGTTCTATTGTGATGATGGATAGAAGTAAATTACACAACACATTGACCATGTCAACCATTAATAAAGAACCATATTTATATATATATATATAAATAAAGAAAATACGTACACACTTTTGATGGAGGAAAATGATTAATTTGGTTATTAAATTAAAGAAATATTTATAAATAAATAGGATTTGAACATCAAACCCACACTTAACCACAAATCTTAATGCTTTTAAAAAAAAACCACAAATCTTCAAGAAATAAATTTAACTAATCTGAGACGCTAATTTCATTATTCATTTAATGTTAAGCTAAATCAAGAAGGGAAATTCTACTCAATAGTCCAATTTTACAAAATAATTACAGATTTAAGCAAATTTGAAAATATTTAGCATTCATAGTCAAGTATACAATATAAATAATACTCATCATACTCTATTATGTATTAGTTGTTCAGTATAAAAAAGTATTACTTTATATTGTATATTTGATTATGGTTGCTAAATTTTTTCTTATTTATCTAATGTTGTAAATATTTTATCAATTTGGTCTATTTCTACAAAAACTCCAATCAAAAAATAAAAAATTAAGTTAAAAGACTGTATTTCTTCTAGTCTAACATTTTGATTTTGATTACCGAATGGATAATTGGCGTAATTGGTTATCTTGGTGTTAATCCATTTCTACTCCACTCACAAGTTCGATCATTCAAATGGGTATTTGTAATCCACTCCCCACAATTTATATTAAAAAAAATATTTTGATTTTTTTTTCCTTTTTAAGTATAGTCTTTGTTATTTTAACAAAAACCTATTTGAGGAAGAAAAATGACCTAATTTTTAAAACATAAGTTGAACATGGAAAGAAGGGTGTATTTTTCTGGTTAGATTTTTCTTAATATAAATGATAGTTATTAAAAACTCAAATTCATCGTAGTCAACTAGTTAAAAAATCATTTTTAAAATTTTTTAACAATTAAATATTATAATAGCATTATATAATTGCAAGATTTATTTCATGAAAATAATCGTACAACAACAAACTCGAACCCTAATATATATATATAAAAATAAAATTCCATATTTCCAATATTTGGGTGGTGGAGGCAAAATTGGAGTGGTAGGGTTGGAAATGCATTAAATATGAAAAGGTAGGCAATGGCATGAGCAAGAGGTTGGGCAAATATCACATAATGCACTAAAGAAGGCCCTCTTTGGCAAATATCTTTTTTCAGTGTTTCACCCCGTGAAAAAGTTGCATTTCTCACTTCTGCCCTATCTCCATTACCAAACTCCTCCTTGCTTCTCAAAAAAAGTTAATTTTTTTTTTAAATAAAAAAGAAAAATAAATACCCCATTTTTCATTTCAGTCCATGTGAAAATGCATAAATTAAAGGCACTCTTTTCCAAAGTCAACCTCCCCATCTTTTATCACTTTTTCTTACCTTCACTTCATTCATGTTTTGCATGGGAATGTCTATCTTCCTACCTCCTCACTTTTGGGATACCTCCACTTTTCTAAAATAAATAATGACTATGAAATCTACTTATAATAAAGTCGGGGTGAATTTGCATGTACCTCGTTTAATGAGACGAGACATACCTCCTAACCTTAATCTAGCTAGTGATCAATTTTATTGATTTAATAGTTTTTAATTTTTTAGAGAATTTCTCTCTCTTTTTTTTTTTAGTTTGTGAAATTTTATTTGCACACCAAGCTTGGTACTTATTTAACAACCACCTCAGTTTTTAAATTAGGGTGAGAAACTGTAATATGAAGAACAAAAATTACCAAGGCTATAGTTAGTTACATAATTGTATGGAAAATAATTATTAGTCAATAAAAACATAGTTTTACTTAACATCAAAAACTCGAATGAGTCAGTGACCTATTGATTATATAATTTGATGTTAATTCATTTTAACTCTATAATTACGGGTTCGATTTTAAATTATAAGAGTCGTGAAACGAAACAAACACGAAGTTCCTAGTACGTATTCATGGTTGTGAATCACTTGGCAAAACAAAAATCAACATCCCCATTCAATGCTCTAAAGGGAAAGATAGCAAAATTTGTTGACATATCACAATATATATCCCACTCAAAAGCTATACACACCAAAGAAAAAAAAAACAATTTTTTGTTGACAACTCATTAAAAGCTGTCAATGGAGAAAGGAAAATAAAGAAATTTTTTGTTTACTTTCAAAAAGTGATATTTTGGAGCTTAGCGGAGTTTTCTTTTTTCTTTTTTTTTTTCTTTGTCAAAGAAACCGGCCGGCGCCGACTACGGCTGTGGTCCCTGGCTTCAGAACCTGACACGTCATCCACTCACCGTTTCAAATTGGAGCATTTTCGTGCGCCCACGTGTCACCTTATCGTTGCCCATGAAGGGAGAATTTATCTAAACCACCCACACGGCGTCGTTTTATTGTTTTTTCCTTTTTGGCTATTTAATTTTAATAAGAGAGCAATTTGGGTGCACCCCGAGTAGCACTCCCACGGTGATACCTTTTATTTAGAGCCACACGGCACACATCTTCTTTTTTCTTTTAATTTTTTTTTATAATAAATATAAAATAAAATAAAACTCATTATGATGTCATGATGACGATAAAATACAATAAAAAATTTTTGTTGTAACCTACTTATTTTAATTAGAACAATTTATATTCTCAAAAAAAAAAAAATTACAACAATTTATTACAACAATTTTTATAAAATATTTCATATATAATTCATAAAATATTTAACTTCATTAAAGTTAATCAACTTTGTTGGTTCTCAAAATAATAATAATAATAATAATCAACTTTAAATTTTACTTGTTTAGGGTCTAATTACTTTTGATTTAGTATATTAATTTTTTAAGGAATTTTTATTTTATTTTTTGCTACTCCTACAAAATTCCCAAAATACAAAATCTAGCAGCTCACATGCCACCCTGACCCCACCCTCAATAAGGGAAGATAGGTAAGAGGCTCACAAGATTTTGGGCTCTTAATGAATTATAGATTCTAAACAAAATTTCAACTTTATAATTTGAAAATTTTAAAAGATTTTTAAATAATTTCAAATAATTATAAATATGTAAAATAAATAAATAATTATGAATATGATCATTTTTTTTAAAATAAAAATTAACAACTATAATTAAAGGTATTAATAATATATAAGGTTGGATTAGTAAGTATTAATATACAATATTAAAACGTATTAATAACTATGTATTATGTAATTATTTTAAAATTTGACTACATTTATAATTATTTTATTAAAATAACTAATCCAATTACAATTTCTCATCATTTAAATTGAAATACATTAGGCTAACTTATTTCATAAATTTTGATGAACTTATTTTTATAGATTTATTGTTTAAATTTTTTCCCACAATTGAACTGCCAACTCAAGTACAGTTCGGATTAAAGTGTATATGCTTTGATGAAAATGTTAGAAATTCAAAAAATCCCCACCATGGTGCATTGTTGATATATTTAAAAAAAAAATGGTATCGAACAAAATATGAGATGTCATTTGAAATGTTAGGTCAAAAACTAAGATTTTTTTTTTTTTTTTTTTTTTTTTTTTTTTTTTTTTTTTTTTTTTTTTTTTTTTAATTTACGAGAAGGAATCAACTTCTAACTTTAAAATTTTTAGTACGAGACCCTAGTTGAATTAGGTTCATTTTGACAATTTCTTAATTTTAATATGGTGTAGAGTGTTTACACTTTGAAAATAACTTAGTGAGGTGAGGAATTAGATTTGGTGATATATATTTTTCATGAATTCAAATTTTTTATTTTCATTTTGACAGAAAATTCAAATTACAGATTTGAGTTGCCAAAGTAAACCCATTCAGGCATTAAATATGTGACTTCAAGTTAGAAGACGCCTATTTATAATATTATATTGTAAAATATAATAATATGATGGTTTTTTTTTAATACAACAATATTTGAGATAATTTTAAATTTATAATCTTTTAGTTATTAAGGGATGATTTTGGGCAATAATAATAATAGTTTTAAAAAAACAAAATAATAATTTATAAAGCTTATGTATATTTTGACCATTAAATAGTAGGGGTGTACAAAAAATCCGACAACCCGAGCAACCCGGATTACCCAACCCGAACTGTAAGCGTTGGGTTGGGTTGGTTCTTGGGTTGGCAAATTTTTGGCTCGTTAAATCCAACCCGATTAAGAATATTTATATATAATATGTGTATGTATGTAAGATAAATTACTAAGATAGATTTTTAGCATATTTTGTAAGTAAAAAAAGTATGTACTAATAAGATTGGTAATAAGTTGAAATATGTCGAAATATAGTATCATAGATCTTTTTTAAACATATTTGTAGGTCTAAGAATTGAATCTTAAATGAAAAAAATGAGGGTAACATAATCCGAGAACCCAACTCGAAAGTCTAAGGTTGGGTTGGTTTGGGTTACATTTATGCATAGGGTTGGACGGGTTGGCAAGTTGACCAACCCGAAAAGTTGAATTGGTCCAAAAAAGTCATTCAACCCATCCAACCCAAATCATGTACACCCCTATTAAATAGTGCTGGTTCATTTGCACACACAATCCATGGACTAAATGTTATGCTGGCAAAAGAGTTATTTTAGAGGAAAATAAATTAAATCTTAATTTTATAAACATCGAAAGAATTAATGGTTGATAATTTTGTTATTTGATGGAATTTAATTTAACACGACTGTCACTAATCCTATCTTAAAATCAAAATTTTGTTATAATTTATTTATGAGCACCAATGTTGTTTATGTGAGGACCACGATATCATATTTAAAATAAAAAATTGCAACGAAAAGCTTTACTGTGGACACGTGTATGGTTCACATTAGTTAAAAACCACATTCTCTTATCTTTTCATTTAATAAAAGAAATTAAAAAAATAGTTTTTATAGTCAAAATTGGGTAACCGACCATTTGAGATAAGACTGTCTGTCTCTTTGAAATTATTTTGACTTTTGACTTCACCCAATTGTTTTCAAGATAGGGTAACCCTAATAGCCAATAGGTACTAAAATTTAATGTTCTTTTAAGAAGTTTTTTTGGATTCACCATTATCGGTCATGTTGGCCACTTATATAACTTAATTTGGATTATTATTATTATTATTATTATTTTATATTTTAGGAATTTAAAATAAAATGAAATTTTGTTAAATTGAATTACTTATATGGACACAAAAATTTAGGAAATTGATCGTGTGTCTCTCTTCAATCGTTTGATGTGAAATTTTCAATTGTTATCCTATAAAATTTAGTATGACAAATAAAAATTTGGAGATTTGAACATTGATTTTAAGTAAAAAAATTAAGTTCTTTACTGCTAAATTAAACAAACTTTTAATTTTGACTTGCAATTTAGATAAACACTAGTTAAATAGTCATGAAGTTAAAAAGTTTGTATTTATACTTATATTTGATTTTATAGTTTATTATGTTGCCCTTTTGTAGCATTTGTTGAGATTAGTAATTTATAGCTTAAAATTAGTATGGAGTGATCTAATAATTAAGAATTAAAAGATGATGAATATCAAAAAAAAAAAATGATGAATTTAATTTATGGTGGTCAATTATTTAGAATAAATTTTAACAATAATCGACATACTCACAAATTGACTTAAACCGTTACAAATAAATAAATAAAAAAGAAAGTATATATCTTAAGAGAAGCAAATACATATACTACGTGTAAGGTTTACAACTTAGGTAACAAACATAACCTCATTGTAAAGTAATTGGAAGTCAAAGTTATAATAAAAACTATAGGAGAAAAAATAATGACATAATAAATGCAAAGACAAATACACATAGCAACTAGAGAGGGAACTTTGATATTGGGCATAGTCTAGAATCAAATTAGTTTTCCTTTTTTTTTTTTTCTTAATTTAATAGTATTTAGGTGAACCATCAAATCATAAATCATACCAGTTAAGCAAGTTAGCTAAAATCAAATTAGTTAGCTACAATATAATGCAATTCAAATAAAGTGATTAAGTTATATTCATGAAAAAGTATATTAGAGGTAGTATTCTCATGAAATAATCATAAACATATTAATGACTATTTTTTTTTTTTTTGAACGTTATTAATGACTATATTAAAACATATGAAATAATCATAAACCTATTAATATATATATTAATGATTATAATATAATAATTATTAATATGTTTTATTATTATATTATAAATACTCATTATTATCAGTAAATTATATTATAAATATTATAAAAAGTAGGTAATAATACTCATCCATACAATTATGTGTTAAAGTAAAATGAGTGTTTGAGATTCAAAATTTTAACATGTTGATTAAAAATATATCTTGATTAACAAAACAGTTGATGACCGAATTGTTCTGTTGTTTTGTAGAAATCTAGTCGAATAATAAAATTATGGATTTAATCCTGAAAATTAGCATTTGACTCTTATATATTAAATACATCAATGTAATAAAATAAAATAGTTTAGTCCTTAATCTTTCAATCAATTAATGACTTCAATAATAATTTATGTTATGTCAGTGAAAAAAAGATCACTTCCTTTCAAACGGGTTTGGGAGAGACTCCATTGCCAAATGTTACCTCTCATCCTTTTCATTTTCCTACATTATCCCTAATTAAAATATATAAATTGTAGAATTCATACACTTCATGTTAAGAAGAGTGGTGGTTCACTATAATCAATACATTTTCGTATTGATAGACGTCAAAATGTTATGAATTTGAATTCTTTTTTTACAATTATAATAAAACTATAAAAAAAATGAAGAACCTTGCCTTATGAAAGAGATATGATATCAAAACTCTAAACAAATATTTGGTTTACGAATTCAAATCTTACCTGATAAAATTTAAGTAGATACTTAATCTCAAAATTCAAATCTATAAAATAAGAAGAAATTCTCGACATATATATAAGATATGTGATCTACTCTATTCATTATGAATTAATTTGTGGTAAAACTTCATCTTATAACTCTAGAACCTTGCCCCATCTAATTTGGTATCATTACTATGCTTTTGTTTGGTAACACCCCTAAATTTGTTGCTTAACCCATTAAAAAAAGAATTAGAATTCAATATTTAAAAGTTTTATATAAAGCACATGCAAACTTGATCTCGTCCTATCATGCCCTCATTTTTGGGTAAGTTTGACTTTGGGTGTCATTTAGCCAACGTTCCATCACCGAAGCCACTTGTAATTACACGTGGAGTTTTTTCATTGAGCCGTTATTTCCTCTCATTGACCATCGCTTTATATCCCTGGAGGATGGAAGGAGATAAATTATCTTAAAATATAATTCATACCTATGGTTTTTATTTTCCATAAATACCAAGTAGTATTAGGCATTAACAAAAAAAATATCGACCACCCGAGCGATTTTTTTGACGTCATCCCCGGTCACTAGTGAGTCTCGAACTAGGAACCTTGAAGGGAGCATACCTTTAAAGGCCACCCGAGCGATTTGGACTATCCAATTTTTATAACCGGTTGAATTATTATTTTCTTTGATTGAATTTATTATAATTTTAAATTTTTTGTTAGATTGAGTTAACAGTTTTTGAGTTAATTGATTCGTTCGACTCAACTCTATTTGAACTAAGAATTACATTTATAAATGTGCGAGTATAAAATTTTGATCATTTTATTGACGCTATTTTCAATGAGGCATATTACAGATCCCTCATTCCAAGGCGCAAAATGTTTCTTTATTCCCCTTTCCCTCTTCCTTTTTCACCTCGTAAACATGAAGTCATCTTACGTGAATCTTAGTACCTGCTGAACACTCCCAAAGGTCGAGCGGCTTTGCACCTTCGTAAACTCAGTTGATTCCTCCTCTTGTTTCATCAGGAGCTATTTGCTTACCGTACTCACTTCTTTTTGTGTTTCTACTTCAAACTTCGCTGATTTACTTATTTATTCATCGAGTAATAAAAAAGGTTTTATGGACTTTTTTTTATAAATTGCAAGGAATATGGACTTTTAAGACAAGTAATTTAAGTTAGTATAATATTATGTATTTTATCTATTTTTTTTATATATATATATAATTAAGAGCTATGAGATGAATTTTAGACAGAAAATCAGAGATTGATACAGAGGACTCAAAACCAACCAAAAATTTTCGATTTGTCAAAAAAAACACTCTTAATGTAATCGAACCCGAATCATAGACACCCTAGCCGATAATCAAATGTTCAACTGATAAAAGAATTAAATTCTGCGTACATATGTATTCAACATGTGGTATGAAGTGGATACAAAAATTAAATTCTTGAATTCTATTATATTAAAAATATGTCTTAACGAGTGAAGTCATCTTAAGATAGTTAAATAACTTGCCATAATAAAAACCACAAATCCTCCATGGTCAACTGAAACTTTTACCTGCATAATTTGATTGTTTGGATGTGTATTACGATGAAACTTTAGCACATGAATCTTATTCATATAATTAGCAGATGTTCTAGGTTACAATATAGTAATTAAAAGATGATCTTTTTTATATCCATGAGTGTCTCGACTATTCTAACACGACAACTACCTAATCCCACAATATTTTGCTGTCAAGGAAATCGGTAGAAAAATTATTTCTAAATAAATGACCACCATGAATCAAAACCGTAAACTCTTAGTTCTCTAAGGCCTTCTTGATCACTAGGTATCATGATGAATGAAAACATGATCGTTCATCAGTAAATGAAAACATTATCAAAGAAATAGGTGTAATCTTTTATTGGATTCTAATGTTGGGCTAATTTGTCCATTGTTTCTTGAATGAGAATAGGTTGGATATTGTCAGAGAAGGAAAGAAATGCAAATCTTTGTAGGGTTCTAATATGGGGGTAGTTTGTTGACTTTGTTCAACCAAAATATGTTAGCTGGATTGGCAGAGAAGCATTAAGACCAGCTTGACCTAAGAAAATCTTTATGTGACCTTTATAGAGTTCTGATTGTTCTGACCAACTAGGTAACTGATGCTAGAGGTAAACTAAATTACAACTTATCTTCTTCAATGTGTAGAGTTAATAGAAGAGCCTTGTACAAAGTTCATTAATATGGTTTTCTATAGAAGTGTGGTACCAACCAAAGAATTTCATCTTTATATCGTGAGTGTTCGGATCAGTTTGTGCATACCTCAACTAATTTCATGGGACAAGACAACTACATAATTCTACTACATTCAGTTGTCATGGAAACTGATGGACAATTTATTCTCAAGTGTTCGGATCAATTTGTACACATTTCAACGAGTAGAATTTCTTTTCTTTTTTTTATATTGTGAGTGTTCAGATCAATTTGTGTATATCTCAACTAATCTCATGGGACAACTACATGATTCTACTACACTTAGTTGCCATGGAAACTGATAGAAAAATCATTCTTAAATAGATGGTCACCATGACTTGACCGGTTCCCTCTTACCTATTCGTTTGGCTTTCTAGAGAGAACGAAGTTATGTTTGTGGTTTGAAAAGAACATTTTATCCACCTATTTCTTTTTTTTCAGTTCTATGAAATGCTTATGTTATGTCCTCAGAGAGGTGGTGAGATGAGAAGTGAGACCCTATTCTTGCCAAAAAGAAATATATTATCGTCAAAAAGAAACCCATTGTCCCTCATAGTAAGACTGCACTTTCATTGAATCCGCATCAAGTATAGATGGATCAACAAAAACACTCCCCAAGGTTAGGGGTGTACATGGTCCGGGTTGACCGGTTGGAAAAGGTTGAATGAATTTTTTGGACCAACCCAACTTTTTGAGTTAGTCAATTCGCCAACTCGTCCAATCCTATGCATTAAGGCAACCCAATCCTAGATTTTCAGGTTGGGTTGGGTTTGGGTTCTCGGGTTATGTTACTCTCATTTTTTCTCTCTAAGATTCAACTCATAGGTTCATAAATATGATGAAAAAAAAAACACAATCATACTATATTTCAACCTCATATCTTATTAGTGTATATTCTTTTCTTAGAAGGCTCACAAGCATGTTGAACGAGCCAAAAACTAGTCAACCCAAAAACCAACCCAACCCAACAAAAACTATAAAATCATAACCCAACTCAGCCTCAAAAAATTATAACCCAACCCAACATTTACAGTTTGGGTTGGGTAGTCCAGATGACTCGGGTTACCGGTTTTTTGTACACTCCTACCCAAGGTTAGGTAGCAAGTATCAGAATTTTGTAGAGAAAGGATTTGAGTGTAGAGTATGAAATAGATACGTCCCTTATTGTCCTTTTATGGAGCTCATTATCTAGGGAATGTCATAACTTCTCATCATTTAAAATAATAATCATCATTTAAGACTTTTATGAATTATCAAATGCAGTGTTCAAAATACCTTTTTATCTTCTTTCTCTTTAAGTTGAACTTCGCTCAGTCATCTCCAGATGAACAAATTCTGGCGCAGAAATTTCACAGTAAAAGGACCTGTTCCCTTGTTCTGGATTAGCAGCGCAAGAATAGGAGATTTGAAACAAAAAAAATAACTAGGAATAATCTGAGATCATAATAGTGTAATGAAGTGCACAAAAAACGGTAAATACAGCTGACGGATGCTCACATTCTCACATTCTATTGTTTCTCTCCCCCTAAAGGCCCCACAACATGCCACAAAAAGGCCCCTTGCTCACGAAAGGCAGGATAGGACAAAAACTCCACAAGCATATCTCTGCATATAGCGATGTTCATACATTTCTGAAAACCGATTCGACGGACCAAAACCGATCGAAAAGAGGACGGTCGGTCGGTATTAATTTTTTTTGTTTTTTTGGATAAGAAACAATTTCATTACAAATATGAAATTACGGTCGATGTTAGTTAAAAAAATAATAATAATAATAAACAAAAATTTATGTTCAATTGGTCGGTTCAGTTAACCAACTTTATAGAGATATTGATATTTTTCATATAATTAATTAAAATTATTGCAAAATTAGCTTAAATTTAAATATGCTTCCAAAAGTAATTCAAGATGTTCAACTTCAAATTATTAAAATTAATTCTTAATTTTTTATTAAAAAATTTATATAATTAATATGTTTTATTAATTAAGAAAAAAAATAAAATGAATAATTTTTGTATATTATGCAAACCACAAACTGGAACTCGTAGGCAAACCATATATATATAACTACTCAAATTTGCTTCCATCATCAGTGCAATTATTTGATGAATCACATATATATATTTGTTGAGAACTTGAGATATGCCTTGATGCTCCGTAATTGATTAGTCGGGAGTCTCGCTGCTGGAGTTTTATGATAGTGTACTATATAAACTCTCTCAAAATCATTCTCTCCTCTATCCGTGAATGTAGCTAATACATTGTCCGTCATAGCTAACACATCGTTCGTGGATGTAGCTAACACATTGTTCATGGCATAACTACTCAAACAGAAATAGTAAATAAATTGAATCCTCACGAATCGAAATGAACCTCTCGTACCTTCGAATCAAACAGAGACGTAGCTTACCGAGTACAAGACATGGCTTCGATTGATGATCCATAAGCAAGCGCCATGTGCTTCTGCGGAAGAAAGCTGAAGGAGCTGGATCGTAGGGCTCAGCTTCAGCTTTAACTGCAACGTTGACTCGGTCAATGCTGGTAATTGAAAGCCCATTAGCCACCCATTTTCGTCGCCCCAATTCTAAAGATCACGAATGGGCTTACCAATTCTAAAGGTCCGTTTGGTAACGTTCCTGTTTCCTGTTTCTGTTTCTCAAAATTGAGAAACAGACTTGTTTGGTAACTGTTCCCGTTTCTTGTTCCCAAAATTTACAGAAACGTTTCTAATATTTGGCTCCAAAATGAGAAA
>JBBMEF010000023.1:8774102-8793180 GCA_037832685.1 Sicyos baderoa
ATTAAATAAAAATAATTTTGATATAATTTAAATATCTTCCTAAATTTGTTAAATGGATATAAAACTTATATTTTTTAAACCTAAATATAGATATTGAGTTAAAATTAAAATAAATAATAAATATATATTGATCAAATATATTTACTAAACGAATAGTACATTTTTTTAAAAAAAAATGAAAAATAAAAACTCAGTTTTACTTAATCCCTCCACCAAACAACAGTCAGCTTTACTTAATCCGGCTTAACTTAATCTCTGCATCAAACACAGATTAACTTAATCTTCAGACTAACTTAATATTCAGACTAACTTAATACATATTAACTTAATCTTAATCTCTCCATCAAACACGCTAAAAAAGGAATAATAGACTGGTTTTGTTATAAAAAAAATTATTAAAAAATAATAATGATAAATTAATTCAAACCTATTTTCACTGCAATTTTTTTGGGTGCTAAAACTGTTTGGAAACAGTTGTCAAAGAAACCCAACGCTCTTAATTGATTTTCATTTCTTATTCATCGAAATATTTTAAAATATCTTAATTTTTTTTTGGCATCCCTACTTCGTTGACATTTCATTAGATTCTCAGATATCTTTAACTCTTTTTTGTTTTTTCAATATTCAGATTCCATATATAAAAGTTAAAAAAAAAAAAAAAAAAAAAAAAAAAAAAAAAAAAAAAAAAAAAAAAAAACCTTTTTCTTTCTTTTTCAATATTCAGTACCATTTACCACGTTGCAATTTTATTTATTTTATTATTTATTGTAACTAACCACGAAGCTTCCATGTGAAAGCAACTACCACTTTTTCTTTCTCGAGACCATAACAATCTTGTGCATTTACCCACACATTTCTATTCGGTGTAATTTTTGTTAATTTCATATATAATTGGAAACATTCAAATTTAGTATTTGTATTACACAAAATACCATCTCTTTTTTATTAGGACAAAATGCAATTTCTATTAATATTTCAACTATAAATTGTTGAGCTTTTACAAAAAATCATTCATAATTGTTGTTAATGTTTTTTTAAAGAAACTTCAAACTAATCATGCCCTCACGCAAGATCGAACTACGGACCTTTAGTTTACAAGACTAACGCTCTACCACTGAGCTATAAGGGCTTTGTTGAATATAAAAATTGTATTAACCATTCTATTTACAAACAATTACTAACTTATTTGGTATATCGTTTGAGTTTAATAGACTTTGGTACCAATATTATATAATATGCGGTTCTGTCTCAAAACGAGTTGATAATGAGAGGAATAACACATATCTTATCAACAACCATACCTAAGCTTGGTCAGAATCCGACAATAACAACAGTGGCAAACTCATTCGGACGGCACCGACGACATGCGGGTGACCGACGACGACAACGGCGGTGGCTAACCTCCTTGTGGACGGTGGTGTGCGGGACGTTCACGAGCAATCGTGGTCGTGAGGGCGATGCCAATGGACTAGGGGCTTACTGATAAGTGGCCACAAAATTGATTTAATTTAAAGGAACAAGTGTCATCGGACTAGGGACTAACTGAAGTATGAAGATGGAAAAGTCAAAGCGTTACAATAATTATTAAAATAAAAATAAAAAAAAGTTATTTTAAAATTACTAAGTTCTAACCCTTCATTTCTATGATTATTTTACAAAAAATGATATCCAAATAAGTTATTATTTGCAACCCATCTCCAACCACACTATTAAAAGAAATTATCAACCCTCAACATAATTTCATGAAATTATTTATCCAAATATTCAAAAAGCTTATGTGAATAAAATTATAAAAATTAAAATTTGACATAGCTTTCAAAATAAATTTATTGAAAGAAGGTGAAGCGGCGGGAAAAGTAATTTAAATAGGAGTTAAATAAAAGGTTCGTAAGCATTTATTAAATAATAGTAAAGAATAAAGACAAGCTCCGACAAGGGGTAAAAGTAGCGGCAGAAATGGCAACCGGAACCGTCACACAACCGGCGCCAACCGGTCATCACGGGTGGCTGCCGGTCTGACCCCATTTGACGTGTCAGGTGATCTTGTTTCTTTAATTAAACAATAAATTAAATTAAATAACGAGAAAAACAAGAACAATAATTATTTATATATTTTTTAAATTAATATTATCGTTAACCTTTTGTTTGTGGAGACCGTTGATTGCGGTTGGGAACAAAGCAAACTGACAAACACCGATCTTTTTGACCGTATCTTCTTTTGTCATTTTCCTTCTTTGCCCTTTCTTTCTCCCTTTTCTATAAATTATTTCTAAAGTTTCCTTCACCAAAATTAAATTAAATCAAAGTTATTAGAATAAGTTGGATAAAAGTGCCAACAATAGGAATAATTTACTAGTATTTTGAATCCACAATTATTTTTGTACTAAAAAAGTTTGTTTTTTTTTTTTTTTTTTTTTTTTTTTTTTTTTTTTTTTTTTTTTTTTTAATTACATGTAATAAAAAGAAGAAGATAGTAGATTTAATTACTTAAATTACTTTGCTAGCTGTTGTAATCTCAATAAAAATAAAAATAATTCACTTTTGTTGTAATTTTAGTTCTCATCCATTTTTGCTTAAATCTATTTTGTTTTCTAACCTAATTAGTTTATACAATTAAAATAAATGAATTCAGTAAATCATTGAGATTTTAATGTGTCACTTAATTTTTTTTTTTATTGTATCAAATGAACTCTCCCACTGTTTAAAGTTCTTAAAATTCAAATCTATTTGGATACAAGTAATTTAACATTTTAATCAAATGTCTTGATTTGGTAGGTTTTCATTTGATTTATGGAATGAAATCAAAGTGATGGAAATGTTATATGATGGGTGCTTGCTTCTCGCTAAAAAAAAAAAAAAAAAACTTTGTATTCTCCTTGTTGGTACTTGAGAGTGTGCATATATGATTTTCTAATTTTGGTAATGAATATTTATGATTAAAAAAAAACTATTTAATGAAATAGATAAATAATGAATTCATATAATTTTCAAAAAAATAAAATAAATTCATATAAGATAGGCTCGATGATTAGAATATAGACTTAACAATCCCTTAAACTTTCAACTATCCCTCTTTTTCTAAAAAAAATAATAATAATAATGATAAAAAAAAATCCAACAATTCATCCTTAAACTTTTAATTGTTTAACTTATCATTTAAAAGATCATGCATGTGCATAAATACATGATTTTGCATGTGAACTGGAATCACACAAATTAGATAATGACATAATTATACTACTAAATAATAATAATGATTAGAAATAATTTTAAAATTGCATCTTTTATATCTAGTCGCATTACCTATTTGTTTTGAACTGTTTTTTATGAGCGAACTTGAAGACTATATTATATCCTTGTGTCAATATATTAGCGAGCAGTTACTCAGTAATATTAGTGTATTCCTTATAATTAAGAGATTATGAGTTCGAATTTCCTACATCAATTGTTGTAATCTCAAAAAAAAAAAAGTTATAGCATATAGTATGTTTAAAAAATTAACTTAAATGATTAGTTTAAATATATGTACATCATTTTTTGTTCATTTTTCTTTTGTGATACAATAATATTATGGAAGGGGGATTCGAACATGTAACCTCATGGTTATTAAGTCGTTACAATATGTGAGTAAAGTCATGCTGATGTTGGCCATTTTTTGTTAATTAGAGATGCGTATAAATACATTTGGGGATGAAAATATGTACTATTTTAGAATTTGTTTAGAGCAATTATAGATAAATCATTTATGAAAAATACTTTCAAAAATTAAATAAATTAATAAGTTAGCTATAGTTTCCCAATTGTAAGTGTTTACCTTTTTAACCTCTTTTGTTTTGTTGGGTAAACATATTTATTTAAAGATGTCTTTCCTTTTTCAAAATTTGAAACAAATCAAATTAAAATTTAGCTATCCAAACATAGAATAGTTTTTTAGTTCACAAATATTTCTATTAGTTGTAGTATATATTCACCGAAATCGAAAATGGTAAGAATAAATCAAATTAATTACTTTCAAATTTGTTTTCCCACTAAAATTTCTAAAGAAAAAGTTGGAAAATATAATTTTGTGAGTCAACATGTTAATTATAATTCAAAATCCAGCTATTTTGAAATGTCCATAACGTAAGATCGAAATGAACAAAATGAAGAAATGAAAAAAAAAAAAAAAAAAGATTTTATTAAATTATTTTTGTGCTGTCGGTGGGGTTGTAAAATAAAATAAATATGAATAAAAAATCAAAAATAAAAATGTTGTCGGGCTATCGAATCCTGACTACAGGTCACCATTCTTGTCCGGAAGGTAATGCAGGAAATTACCTCAATAGCCTCTCTTTTTAAAATAATTACAGCTATGCCGAAATTAAAGCCAGAATTCTCTCTACTATTTGGAAAAGAATATTTAACTGCAACCATCTAATTTCTTCTTCTGCAATATTTGTTTCGGGAGTATTTAAATTTTATTTTTGTCGTTTTTTTAGGATTTTTTTTTTTTTGTTAAGTTCAACTCGCCACTCGATGTCAGGCTAATAAAATTTCAGTTCACTCGATAAGGTAATATAATATATGATTTAATAACTAAAAGATTTTGAGTCTTTTAAATAATAACTAAAAGATTAGGAAAAAAAAAGATTTTTTTTTTAAAAGATTATATATTAGAATTATTGTTATTTCATAGATTATTGAAAATTATAAAAAATATTTAAATTTATAAATTTTTTTTTATGTCAGTTGAGTTATGATTATTTTGCTTATATCTGCAGAATATAGCAACATCTTGTACGATCTAATAATTATAAGTTACAAGTTTAATTTCATTTTTCAATATATTGAATAAAAAAAATTATGATTATTTTGATTTCTTGTAAACAAATGTTAACAGAAAAATCATTTATTTATTGAACAATATTTACATAAGGGTGGATACTTACTCACCAATAAAAATGAAAAAAAAAAAAAAAAAAAAAAAAAAAACTAAAAACAAAATTTAAGAATGGATAAATTTTAAAATATTTACTCACATAAGTATTGCTCTTATTTACTAATGAACTTTGAAAATCAAATTTCACCCTAGATCAAACTTTCAATCAAATCTCCAATGCTAATTAACTCTAAAAAAAAAACTTTTAAATTCAGTGAGAAAAAAAAAACCAATTTGTATTCTAGTCCTAAACACGTCAAGTTGTATTAATTTTGATTTTGATTTTTTTTTTTTTTTTTTTTTTTTTTTTTTTTTTTGATTTTAAGCTCTCAGTTTCATCAAATTCACCTCAAATTTAGACGAATATTACAATTAACTTCAAACTTTAAGAAGTGTTGAAGCCTTTGATAAGTTTTATTTCAAATATTAATAGAAGAAAAATTATCTTATGCATTCACCTGATCATACAACATATATATGATAAAAATTGAATAATTAGAGAGGCACGCAACAATATTTATTATTATTTTTATTTAATAAAAATTTCTTTTGGTAAAAGTATTCAACGACTAATTTATACTTTTCAATGAAATTAAGGAGTTTAGGAATATTGTTACTTTTTTTTCGTCAAAATTAGTGGGCGCACTATATAAAATTATAAGACTATTGTAAAGATATATTTGGAACATTAGATAAATTTGGGTCATCAATTTTAAAGTACTATTTTTACAATAATAAATACGATTATTTAAATATTACTTAGTATTAGTGAGAAACAAATATTTATACAAAATAAACATAGAGATCTAAAAATACATAATATATGAGATTCCAAATATTTAAAATTTCAAACATTTAGGCCGCGTTTGATAACCATTTGGTTTTTGGTTTTTGGTTTTTCAAATTTAAGTCTATTCTCTCTCAAATTTCCTACATGTACTCCATTCTTCCTACTATTTGTTCATATTTCTTTAAGAAAGTAGGGGAATACTAATCAACTTTTAAAAACAAAAACAAACTTTGGGAAGCTACTTTTTTTTGTTTTTAAAAGTTGGTTGGTCTTCCCCTACTTTCTTAAGGAAAGATGTATATATGGTAGAAATGATGAAACAAATTGTAGAAAATTTGAGAGAAGATAGGCTTAAATTTGAAAAATCAAAAACAAGAAACCAAATGATTATTAAACGCGGCCTTAAATATCGAGATTACCTCAAAGTAATCGACTTATAAGAGTAAGAATTGCAACAATTATTTAAGTTTTAAAGTTTAAATTGCTACTGCAATTTTAAAACTAATTTTGATTGTTTTAATTTTAGTTGATTGAGCTAAAAATGTTTATTTCCTTCCTATGATCAAAGTTTGCGTGTATTATTCTCAATAGAATGAAAAATTCCTATTTAGGTAGGAAATGTAGAAGTGAATGGAGATGATTTTTTTTTTAGAGCAATTTAGGTGCACCTCGGGTAGCACCCCACCGTGATACCACTCATGTGGCACATTTGGTGCCACACATCTCATCTATTTTTTTTTTATTATTATTAAAAAAAATTAAAACAAAAAAGAAGATGTGTGACTTTAAATGAAAGATATCACGGTGGGTACTATCCAGGGTGCACCCAAATTACTCTCTCTTTTTTTTATCCTAAATGTCCATGAGAACGAATAATACATTTTCCATCCCGTTTTCGTTCACTTCTCTAGTTTATATTTTATAGTAATTTATTTGTTGATACAATTATTTATTTTTTGTTTTTTTATAATTTATTTTTACCTTTTATTATACATAAAAGAAAAAAAAAACAATAAAAACTCTCAAAATTGACTAATTTCATTATAAAAGTCCCTTATTTTATTTGGTGTTAATTTATTTCAATTTTACGTTAAAAAATTTGAGCATAAAAAATAGTATTTAATTTTTTATAATATCTTTAAATAAGATTTATTGGTCATATTTCAAAAAGAAAAAAAAAAAACTAATTGACCATTCTTAAAAAAAGAAAGAAAGTAGAAGAGAGTTTGTAGAAAGAAAAAGGAAATTGACTTTTCCTGGTTTGCCCTTTCCAACTCAGTTTTCATGTTTTCTCCCTTCGGTAATTTTCAGATCTGAAAACAACTTTCTAGTAAACTCAATTTCTTCTGTGTAGTTGTAATACATTCATCAAAAAAAAAAAAAAAAAATCAATATTATTATATTTTTGTTCCCAACAAAATTAAATTACACATTAATTCCACACCGACCTACCAAGTAATTAATAACTACTAGACTAAGAATACCCACATGCCTTCTTCCCTTTATTTGGAGAAGTGAATGCCTCAAAACTTATTCCTAAAAATTCATTTATATTATTATTAGAAAAAAAAAAAAACTGTTTTTCTGTTTATTTCTAACGGTATGTCAAAAGAAATAGAGTTAAATTGACATGTTATACCATCTTATAATTAAAAGTTATAGATTTGAAAGTTTTGATCGGAAATATTATAAATATATTTACAAAAAAGCAACACTTACATGATACCAACTTTTTTTTTTATTTTTTTTTTATATCAAACTAAAAAATTACAATTTCGTTTATTTTTCATACTAAACCTCTTAATTTTCATTAATTGGCTATAGATATTAATGTATTTTGATAAATAAAATTTCACTTCGATTAAAATCATTGTATTAAATCTGTAACATAAGGAGTCCGATATATGTAATTTTTATAATAAATTTTGAAGGAAAAAAAAAACAGTTTCTTTATTAAAAGGCGTAACAAATACTCCATGGCAAAAATGAAGAATGTTATAATTATTTTAAATAAAATGCATAAACCCGTATTACACCTTATATCCCCCCTTCAAACTAGGCAATCATGAATGAAACTAAGGAGTGAAAAGTTGGTCATATAAAAAATGTGTATGTAAAGGAATTATGCTAGTAAAAAAGCACATGTTTCCTTTTTCTATATTTCCAGTCTAAGGGAATATTACAAACTTCCAAGATCATTCATGTCAAACTGAGTTTGTAGCTTGTGTAAAGACATAACTTTTGGTGAAATATTCCTTTCGATCTAAATAAATTTTGGAGTCTATGATTTAGAACTTCTCATTCACCTTCATTATAAAACACTTTAACCCTTAAGCGATATTAATAAAATGCGTGATTGTATCAAGAACATTAAACGTATAAATCAAAGGAAACAACTATGTAAAACGAGAATAGTCATCAATAATTAAAAGATAAGATATTATCCATTCATTGAAGTTTTTGGTACAAGATCTCATACATCGTTATGAAGTAGAGCTATAGATGTATGAGTAATAGAAGAAGAACTATGGAACTTTTGTATTTGCATATTTCTAGCAAAATATAATGTTACACATATGATTCCCTATATGACTAGCTATGTGAAGAGATTTACAAGTAGAATTCAAAACACTAGGGCTTGGATGGCTTTAACGTTCCTGCCACAGATTTGACCGATTTGTTTTCCCTATGTAAGCATATTTGGATGCAGAATGATGAGATGCAAAGAGTAAAAAAGATTGAGAAGACTGGATGTAAAACAAGTTTTTAATTAAAAAAGATTGAGAAGGATTGATTTGGATCATATTAATTAGAGCCTTGATGTGCAATGTTTAAATATTGCCCATCACCTATAAGCACATTGTCGTTTCTTGTGTAGTCATAAGAAATTTCGAATTTCATTTGTAAGATCTGCATTGCAACCTCTGACAGTAGAGATTCAAACCCGTAGATAGGAATCTTTTTTTCTCCCATTTCTTTAGATCCTACAATGTGATTCTTGATCTTAGCTCATTCTAGGGTGTCATGTTTTTATTCATTTATTATGACTTCCCTAATGATATGAATTATCTTTTTCTGGAAGGGTTATGTCCCCTCTTATTTAACCTTGGCTCTATTCGAGGATTGTAAGAACTCAAAATTTGTTTTTGAATTTTTATCTTAAAAAAGATAAAAGTTTGAAATTTAATTTCTACTTAATTCATAGGTTTAAAAGCAAGAATTTTTACCATTTATACAATAAAAATATATAAAGTAATATCAATCAAGATTATACCTAGAAATTTTTTGACAATGATGAAAGTTGAACATAAGATAAAAATATTGAATGTTGAAATATATTAACCAAACACAAAGCACCCCAAATGCAACAAATAAAAAAGTATTTATCCTAAAACTACAAAACCCAAATGTAATTAAAAAAAAAGTGATTAAAAATGAAAAAGAGTGTTCCAATTTTGCCCATTTAGGGGACCTGCCCTCCAAGCTTATAAAGTGCTCCCATCTTCTCTCCCACTTCCCCACCTCCACACTCCCTCTCTCTCTTCAACCCTCCCTTCCTTTCTAGGGGTCCCCCCATTTCCCCATTTCCCCCAAACAGACCCAATGGGAAACCCCTTCCCAACCACCCCCCTTCTCCTCCTCCTCCTCCTAACCCTCGCTCCCTCCCCCGCCGTGGGCGGCCACGACTACGGCCAAGCTCTAACCAAGAGCATTCTCTTCTTCGAAGCCCAAAGATCCGGCTTCCTCCCCCACAACCAGCGGGTCACTTGGCGCTCCAACTCCGGCCTCCAAGACGGCAAGGCCAGCGGGGTAATTCAGCCTCCATTTTAATTAACAATGCGGTGATGGGTATTATTGATATTGATTTTGGGGTTTTGTTTTTATTTATTCAGGTGGATCTGACCGGAGGATATTACGACGCCGGCGACAATGTGAAGTTTGGACTGCCGATGGCGTTCACGGTGACGATGATGAGTTGGAGTATTGTGGAGTACGGGAAGCAGTTGGGCGCTAACGGCGAACTTGGCCATGCCCTTGACGCCGTTAAATGGGGCACTGATTACCTCATTAAAGCTCACCCTCAACCCTATGTTCTCTATGGAGAGGTAAAAAAACCTTTTTCTACTTTATCTTTCCTTTTTTTTATTTTAAAATATATGGAGCATAGAATAAATTGAAATGACATGTATACAAGTATTTTACTTTAAAATAGAGAAGCAAATAAAAAAGGTTATAAATTAATTCAATATTATCCATAAAATTAATATTTGTAATTCTCCTTCTCCAATTTGTACTAAAAAAAACATCTCAAATTTGAGATTCAGTTTTAATTATTTTTTTTAGAAACAACATTTGATAGTGAAGAATAAGATTAGATTTTTATTTTTGCTGGCTGTAAGATTAATTAAAGATATAAAAAGAACTAATTTATTTATTTGAGCTCAGTACTAAACTTCCAATCTAGGTTGACAAAGAAGTTAGCTAATTTCTAATATTTCAAATCATTATTATGCTTTTTTTGTCTGAATTTGTGTCTTAGTGACCACACTATTCTCACTTAAATATAGTTAGGAAAGAAAATTATTATTTATGGGGAAACACTAATATCTAATTTATAACTTATTTGACTATTTGAGTAAATCATATTCTATTTTTTGTGGTGTGGTGCAAATTGAGTTGAGTTAGGTTAGAAATTGTATAGGACAAAAGTGTATGTAATTACCTTGTGAAACTTTTATGATAAATAATTTTCTTAAGAAAAAAAAGGAAACTAAAAAGTAGAATTATTATTATTCTTTTTTGAAGAAGTAAAAGTAGAATTATTAATCAAATGGTATTTTGTAACTTATCTAGCCTTGTTCATTAGAATCAATAAAATTTTGTTAATAAAGAAGGATTATCTTTTAAAATTAAAAACAGAAAAAAGAATATTAGGTTCTAAAACTTGGTAATTGATTAGGTTTTTCTTGACAAAAAAAGAAATTAATTAGGTATTTCATAGAAAAAGAACAAATGATTTTTAATGCAAAAAAATTAAAGAGAAATTGATGTCTGGAATTGTTAGGTGGGAGATGGGAACACGGACCACTACTGCTGGCAGCGGCCGGAGGACATGACGACGGACCGGCGGGCTTACAAGATCGACCCGAGCAATCCCGGGTCGGATCTCGCCGGAGAAACCGCCGCCGCCATGGCCGCCGCCTCGCTCGTTTTCCGCCACTACAACCCCGGCTACGCCAACGAGCTCCTCGCTCATGCCCGCCAGGTTAGCCAAAAAAGAAAAAAAACAATTTCATTTTAAAGCTGTAGCGTTACCCCACAGCACATGCAGTAAAACTACCGCATTTAATACGGTTATTTATTGCGATATTAAATGCTATTTTTGTTGGAGTAAAAACATCTGATATTTTTGTCAGATTAAAATGTAAAATGCATCATCCATGCCCTTATTTTTATTTTTGGACATGAAGATTTGTTTAAGAAATTGATAGATCAGTTGCACAATAAATTTATTGTTTGGTTATAAACTAGTTTAACATCAATATTATAGGTTATAAGTTGGATCCGCATTTATCCTCGTTCTTCGATATGTACTAAAAAAAAGTAGGATGAATTTGTTTTTTTATAAAAAAGTAAAGAAAATATGATAAATTTTTAAATGAATTTATAATCTATAAGAAAAAGAAAAGGAAAAAGTATTGTAGGAAATTCCATAAAATAGTCACGTGATTAGAGTGTCGGTGGGAGGTGTTTTGTCATGTGCATGTAAGTGTGAAAGTACGAGAATGCCATTGAAGAAAGCGACTAGTTTTCTTTTTTGTAATATTAAAAATGAATTTGTTTTTTTATTTTTGTTTTTTTTTATTTTCAGCTGTTCGAGTTTGCAGACAAATACAGAGGAAAATACGACAGCAGCATTACTGTCGCTCAGAAGTACTATCGATCTGTTAGTGGCTACAATGTACGTATCATCTTCCTCTACTTCTATTTTGTTTTGCGGTTAAATTATAGTTTTAAAAGTTATAATTCTATGGCCAAGAATTCTAACGACATTTTGTATTAGTAACCATTAAATATGGGTTCAAATTCCCCTTCCCCTAATATTAATGTATAAAAGAAAGTTAAAAATTTTATTCTTAAAATTTAATAAAATTATGATTAATTTTTATTATTGGTGCCAATTAAGTATGTAGAAGAGTATAAGGGTAAGTATTCATGTGTCAACAATCAATAATATAATCTTTTGCATTTTGTTAATAATAGGAGTTAAGTAGTAAGATTTGATACAAATTAAGTACGTAGAAGGTGATATTGAGTTTGATGGTGACTTAATTGGGCCTACATGGACCACTTACTCTTTTTAGGGCTTAACTACTGGGCTTCCTAGAGCCCACTTTTTTGGGTCCAATGTTATCTGTTGACCAACTTCCTACTGGGCTCAGCTTCTCGCTTGCTCGCCCCGTAATGTTTCTTTTGTAGAGAAAAACTTGTATGCTTGTCTATGTAGGTAGTACCTACATTTGATCTATGTGGCTCCATTAATGTCACACAAAAATAAATTATATAAATAAAATAATATTAAAAGAAAAACGTAAAAGAAATTGTGTGGCACCAATGGTGCCAACGGACTATTGCACATGGACAAGCATATCAGTTTTTCTCTTTTTTTAAGATACACGAAATCTGAAGTTTAGGATTATTTTAGTTCAACAATAATAATCGGAAGTTTGAGGGGTCCTAAAAGTTTCAAGTTCAAAACTCAGTAGTAATATTAATTTGTAGATGTCTGGCCGTAGTTACACGAGATATATTGGAATAGAACTCCAACTTTTCAGTTTTCGTAAAAGAAATTAAGGGTTGAAGAATTCAAATCCATAACATGGATCACATTAATGTGGTTGAGTTATTATGTTGGCAAAGTTTATGATCTCATTCAATTATAAATGTAATAGATTGGTTAAACATTTTTTGAAGTTCAAGGTCCAAGAAGACAAAAACATAAAATTTGAAGGACTAAGATTATAATTTAACTTAAATAATGATTTAGAGAAAAAGAATTTATGGGGAGTTATTGAATTATGGTGTGGTTTTAATGTGCAGGATGAGTTGTTGTGGGCAGCTGCATGGCTATATGAGGCAACAAACAATGAATATTACTTGAATTACCTTGGAGAAAATGGTGACTCCATGGGAGGAACTGGTTGGAGCATGACTGAGTTTGGTTGGGATGTCAAATATGCTGGTGTCCAAACCCTTGTTGCCAAGGTTGCTTCATGATTTCTTCATATTCTCTGTGTTTAGTTTAGGTCTCAACTTTATATTGAAATGGTGATGTTTGTGTTTGCAGTTCTTGTTGCAAGGAAGAGCGGGCCGCCACACGCCGGTCTTCGAGAGGTACAAGGACAAGGCTGAGAATTTCTTGTGCTCTTGCATGAAGAAAGGCACTCGCAACGTCCAGACCACGCCCGCCGGTCTCATCTTCCGTCAAAGATGGAACAATATGCAGTTTGTTACCAGCGCCTCCTTCCTCGCCACCGTCTACTCCGACTATCTCACCTCTGCCGGTGACAATTTGAAGTGCGCCGCCGGCACTGTCCCGCCCTCCGAGCTTCTTGGCTTTGCAAAGTCTCAGGTTCGTGTATTGTTTCTTCAAATTATGAGCAAGTATCAGAATGTCTGTTAACTGTTCGATAAATTGCCTCAATGGGGTATGAAATTTGAATCTCTTGGATTACATTCTTGTTGAAAAGGGTCATAATCTCTACGTTATAAGAAGTGTTTTCTTGTCGATTGGTGTATGCGGTAAAACTGTTCGATGAATTGTCTAAATGGGATGTGGGATTTGAACCAGGTGGATTACATTCTTGGGGATAATCCGAGAGCTACGAGTTACATGGTCGGATATGGAAACAATTACCCTAGACAAGTCCACCACAGGGGATCTTCCATTGTTTCGGTGAAGGTCAATTCGGCCTTTGTTAGCTGCAGGGGCGGCTATGCAACATGGTACTCCAGGAAGGGAAGCGACCCGAACCTTCTTACTGGTGCTCTTGTGGGTGGACCTGATGCCTATGACAACTTTGCTGATGAAAGGGACAATTATGAGCAGACTGAGCCTGCAACTTACAACAATGCTCCAATTCTTGGCATTTTAGCTAGACTCAGTGGTGGTCATAGTGGCTACAATCAGCTCCTTCCAGGTTAGTTGGGTTATATCGAGAGTTTTGATAGCTAACTAAGAGGTGATGGGCTTAATTCATGATGATCACGTACCTAGAAATTAATTTCCTGCGATTTTCTTGACATCTAATATTATAGAGTCAAACGGTATTTTCCCGTGACTATAGTTGAGGTGCATTATAAGCTGCTTGGATAGTCACGGATACAAAAAAAAAAAATGAGGGTTCTGATAGCATTTTCTAGTGCCAAAAAGAGCAATAGCTCAATTGGCGTATTGTTGAACTAAAAAAGAGGGAATTTTCAAGTAAAATCATGGTTACTGATCATCATTTTGTTTTCTTCCTCCAGTTAGTCACCCAGATCCATCTGCACAGCCCAAGACACTTCCATCTCCAGGTATAATTGCTTTGAGCAAATATAATAATCATATGAAATGTTTAATACTTTGGGATTTGAATAATCCATTACTGAAAAGTTTTCCATGCCAACCAACCAAATTGAATTGAAGGATTAGTTGAATGACTAAATTATCACTTAAAGCTAGTTTAATGTAGAAGTAGATGTTTATTATGATGGAAATACATAGATTAGGCAATTATTGTTGATCCTTGAAGGAAAATGTTTGACTAAAGAGCTTGTTTTGCAGTGACGTCATCCGCCCCGATTACCGTTGAGCAAAAGATGACGACTTCCTGGACTGCTAAAGGAAAGATTTACTACAGATACTCAACAAAAGTGACCAACAAGTCACCAAAAACTCTCAAAGATCTGAAACTCTCGATATCCCAGCTTTCCGGTCCTCTATGGGGTATGGAGAAATCGGGTGATACATACGTCTTCCCATCTTGGCTCAACTCATTGGCTGCTGGAGAAAGCCTTGAGTTTGTCTACATTCACACTGCTTCTCCAGCCAACATCTCGGTCTCGAGCTACACTCTCGCTTAAACAGGGGAAAGAATCTCAGAAACCATACCAAGGAGATACATCATAGAAGCTTTTGCAGTTCATGGAGTGGTATAAGGATTGTGCAGTTATAGATAGCGAAGTCCCGAACGGTCTCTTTCTCACCGGTCTTTTTATCAAAAGAAAGTCGATATTTACGTGTGATATGGTCAATTTGCTAAGTTTTTTCAAATGCAATTAGGGTAAATAATGGTGCTGAAGTTGGGGGAAGAAAGGAGAGAAGAGAGTTTGAAAATGGTGCTCATCCTCTTTCTCCACCACTTCAAAACTTTATAGATAGAATGAACAGCTGAGGGTCAGACTTGGCTTCTCAAAGGATTTGCAAGAGTGTTCTTCATTTCTTTCTTTTGTACTGTGAAGTAGCTTTGTGTATCTTTTAGATGTGTGTTTTGCTACATTTTCTTGATTCACACTCAAATATAGTTTGTGAAACATGGTGTGCTTCTGCTTATCTTGTTTTTAAGCATTATACTCTAAACTTGTATCATTCATGCTAGAGGGAGTTGAGTTGAGTAGTTTGATATATTCTTGAATTGTTAAAGATTTGAAACTAAGAGAGTTGATTATGGATTAAAACAATGATTATTTACTAATAAATTAATTCCTTTCGGATTCTTTTGACACTCAAACATTTCACGCTGTTTTTCCTACTTAATATTTTATACATTAAAAAACAATAAATATCTAGGTGGCTACTTATGAAGCACAATCAAGGTTTATATTAAAAATTCAAAGATCATAACAATCGGCCAAGATTGATTATATGTCATAATTTTGCTACTAGAAAAAAGATAGTTGCTAATGATGAAATGAGAAAGACCATATTAGAAGAAAAGTAAAAAAATATGAACAAGAATAAAACAATTGTGCATAATCTAGCTTAGTTTAATTGGTATAACATAAATATTTGACTAAGGAGGAAAAAACTAAAAAGATTGAATTCTCCCACCTTTACTTCAACTAGAAAAGATCAAAAAATAAAAATAAAGAAATAAGTAATTGTAAAAAGAAAGTACACTCTCTTTGAAACCCTTCTTTTAAGTATTGGTTGGAAGTTTAGTTCCCAAATCAAATTTTGGGGATTACAAAAAACGAATTTTAGGGATCGAATCCGTAATGAACTGGTTTACAACCAAACAATGAAATCAGTATACCACTGACCCATTCGTTTAGTCCTTACACTTTTATCGGTATTTAATTGGCCATTGCATTTTTTATTTTTATATCTAATAAGCCCCCAAACTTAAAAAAATATATTTAATAAATTTGTAAACTTTCAGTTCTAACACTTCCTAACATATTTAAAATTTTAAAACTTAACAAAACTATTAAGTATAAAATTGAGCTTAATATCTAATGGAATCCTAAACTTTTTTTTTTTTGTTAAATGTCAAGTAAACACATTATTTTTCTTAATAAAATTGAATATGTTAAAAACTATTAAACAAAACTTTAAAATTTAGGAACCTATTGAGCACAAATTTTAAAGCTTAAGGGCTATCAAATATTTTTTTTTTAAAACTTAGATATATTAAAAACAAAAGTAACAGTTTAGAGATTTATTATTATATTTTTTTTTGAGAAACGATTTATTAATAATAATTAAAATATACACAAAGTTAGAAGTTTACTGAATAAACTTTTGATTTAGATATAATAATTTTTTGCACAATACAAATAATGATCCTTGGGGAGAAAGAAATTTTTGTAGTTAAAAAAATCAAATATTGACTTTAAATGTAACAATAAAATTCCTTGCACGAATTAAAAAAATGATCCTTGGGGGAAAAGAAAAGTACAAGTCCATTCTTAAAAGTCTGATCACCATGTTTTTGTTAGAATATTACATCACATGAATTAAAATTTTGAAAGGAGAGAATTGTGGTTGACTTGAGTTACATTGATATATGATGCATAGTTTGATAATAAAAGAAGTTTAAAATTTTGATTTTTCCATGCTAAATAAAAGTAATACATTTCCAATGTGTACTACTCAAATATCACTCTTAGATTAGGTCTTTACATATTGATAATTAAAAGTATTCTTAACATATAATATAAGTTTTAGAAGCATATACACAAGAAAAAAGAGCACTACTCCAATAATATTATGTATCAAATAGTAACTCATTAGCATTTGAACTTGACTCTTTAAAATAATTAATTAAAAAAAAACATATAGAAGAAGTTATTTATTTTATTATTATTATTATTTTTGATTAAAATATATAGAAGAAGTATTAACATCGAAGCATTTATGCAATGAGTAAATTAGTAATTTAATCAAGATTTAAATATCGTGTATATAGAAATGTTTCATTCATGTCCAATTTTAGATATTTTTAACAAAGTTTAAAACTAATAAATTCTCTTGATCGAAGTCAAATCAATATATTCACTTTGTGTCTTTTTGTTTGATATTCGTGACCGTCCGAGCCAGCTTGCGCGCACCTTGACTAATGTCACGAGACATATCACTTGACCCTATAACATTTGGATGTCAAGAAAATTCAACTTAACCCTACAACATTTGGATGTCAAGAAAATTCGTAAGAAATTAATTCATAAGTAGGTAGCCATCATAGATTAAACTCATAACACTCTAAAGCCCCTTTTGACCAATTAAGTCACGCCATAATAGTTTATCTTTACCCTTATGTCATTGATTGATTTTTATCAATAGACTCTTATAAGTGACACCAAACATATCAACTTCAATTTGAAGGACAATCACATTATAAATCTCTTTTATGACAATTATTTGAAAAAGAAAATTTGGTAATAAAACAACTTCAATCAATCTATCAAGTACATTAGACTTCCATAATATATATATATATACATATATATAAATTATAGACTTCAATCGATTTCATTAACTAAAATTACTAATTAAAATATGTTGATTCAATTTATTTATCATGTCTTCTATCCATATCATGTCATTGACTTCAATCCATTGAATTCCTCACTTCATTAAATTTTGATGTTTTGTTTTATAATTTGCAGTTTTACTTTTATTAATTTTTTTAAATATTTTTTTACTCCCATTTACAAATAATTAGAAAAGTTGTCGTTTACATAATTGCAATGATTACTCTGAATTAATTTTTCGTTTATAAAATTTAGAAATAGGTTAATATTTCAAACTAATATTATATACTAATTTTGAGTTCTATTAAAAAAAACAAAATTAGATAAAAGGCCGAGCTACCAGAATGAAGAAAAAAAAAGATTTTATGTTTTGAAAAAAAACGAAAAAAAAAAAATCATTAATAAATTATTTTCGAAAAAAATAATTAAGTTTATAAGAGAAAATTGATCTATGTTCATATAAATTAATTATAATATTTTTAAAGAAATTTAAAATATCAATTTCAGTAATCAAATTTTAGAGCAGAAATAAATTAACTCAAAAAACAGATAAGTAATTCATTCAATAATTAATAACTTTAATCATTCATCTTTTTCTCCTTTCTTCAATCATGTCAATTAATATTTTTATTTAGTTCATCAATAATTTTCAATCAATTTGTTGATAGTATTAAATTAATTTTTCGATAGGCAGATTTGTGAAATAAAAAGGTTAAAATATAATTTGGTCCCTCACTTTACTATTTATTTTATTTTGGTCCTTTGAATTTGATGTTTTTCCAATTTTGATCCCTAGAACAGAACAAGGAGGACAGGCTTGTGAGCTCAAACGGGAAATTGAGATCTCAGAAATGGAGAATCAACTGGTCGATCTCTGCATCAATTCAGCTTGCGAGAGCAAGGACGGCGTCGAGAAATGGCGGAGGCAGAAGCGGAGCCTCGAGCGCTTGCCCTCTCATCTCGCCGGCGCTCTCCTTCGCCGTCTTCATGCCCGCCGTCTCCTCTACCCGTCTCTTCTCGAGTATGATCCGATTTCATTTCTGTTTGTGAACAACAACGCATATTGCTTCTATATTGGATAGAAGTGCTTACAAATTTTGTATGAATTTGGATTTCATTACTAATCTGCCTCTCTTTGCATCTTAACTTACCTTCACGCTTTTATCTTTGATTCTGTGCTGTGTATGTTGAAAGGTAGCTATAGCTTATAGTTTTGGTGTTTTTTCCATTTTTCAATTTCATTTTTTCAAGAATATTACATCGTGGAGTGACCTGTGTTGGAAGCGTGTTATAAACACTCACAAAACAAAGAAACAAACAAGGAATATTTGACAAAATAATTCACTTGTATA
>JBBMEF010000023.1:8801162-8814554 GCA_037832685.1 Sicyos baderoa
CTTCTCTCAAGTTCTTAATTAGTTCAATTAGAGAGGTTTGTTGGAAATAACCGATTTATGGTTATTTCTAACAAACTCTTGAGTTTTAAAAAAAACCATAAAATTTAAATAATTTATGTTTTAAATATTAGAAATGAGTTTTAGAATCTAGAATAACTTTAGGGATTTAACCTGATTAACCAAATATGTAGTCTACAGTAAACAATCTAAAGGTAACAAGATACAAAAATTGAAATTACACAAAATGGCTTTAAAATAGTGTTATTGATTGTCTTCCTTCAGAATAAGCGATTGTATTCAAACCAATGTTAGTGATTGCCTTCAACAACAACAATATAGAAGAAGAAGAGAATTTTTCATTATGGGTTGTTCGAAGATTCTTGAAATTCGTTATGATTTTTGTGGTGCAACATCGTGTTTGCATTATGTTTTGTTCGGCGGCGTGATGAATGACAATTTGTGTGTGGTGCTCGTGTGTGTGTGAGTACACTAATGTATTCAACAGTGTATGTTGTCAATATTAATTATTCATAAGTTTTTTGGTAACGTTTGACGTGGTTAACAATAGGTGTAGCATCTGTGCATATTGGTAATTTACATATATACTCTAATTTGGGGAATATAATGAATCGTAGGAATATAATTGTTAAGTTTAATGTATACTCTAATTTAGGATTTATTATGATTTTTTTTAGGATTAGTTAGGAGATTATGTAGGATTTGATCTTTTGTTCTAAAGTTAATGAAAACCAAAAGTTTAGGCATTTTTTAAAGTGTATTGGATAATTTATAGGTTAATTAATTACTTACTTCTTAACTTCTTACACATAAGTTGGTCAGAACATTCACGAATTGAAAAATTAAAACAAAAAAAAGACTCTTCAATTATGAGAACCCTAATTTTATCGGGCATATTGGGGTTTTTGTGTTGGTTCAAGCTCTTGTCCAATTCAACCCATACGTCTTGAATATTGTGATTATATACAATGCAAACCACGATGTTATTCAAAATTGAATTTATGATCTAAGAATAGAGGACACAAAACCCCTACTAATTTCGAATACTATAAGTTTCTTTACTTCATTGGTTATGAATCCTTTTTTATTCTTGTCGGAGAGAGCAATTGACAAGAACTATGGTGGACTGAAAGAATAGTGATAAAGAAAATGATTTAATTGAGTATCAATCTTTCCAAAATCTTTAGTACTCAAAAGTCTTTGAATTTTCCATGACTAAAACGTGAGATGCTTGTTAGGATCTCACAAATGTCCCACATTGGAAAGTGGGAGAGTCCAACATCAATATAAAAGAGATATGGGTTACTCCCCTCATTACTAATTGGTTTTGAGGTGGAACCCCATTGCGCTCAGATACTATAACAATTGAAAGGAATAATTTATCATTTTTAATTCCATAAAATCCCTCACAAAGTCATAAAGGGAAAATGTTAATGTTCCAAGAAATTTGTGATCTTGTGATAGTATCACAAGAAAATGATTGTTGGGTTGTGAATTAACATCGATTTTGAAAGGGTCAATGGCATAGTAGATTATAGAAGTCTCGTTAGAACTTTTATGACATACCTAAAACGATAATAAGATTACTGACTGAATTTTTTGACCTTAAATTGTTGAACTAAAAAATAAGAAATTTCATGAAATTAATTTTTAATATATATATCAAGTTGCATCATTATTTCAACTGCTACTAAGACCAACTTGAATCTATAATTCAATTCAACAAAGACACATGAGAGGGAAGAAATCTACAATCAAATGGTTTAGTTATCAAATGCCCAAAATGTGGGTCACAATAATAAAGAGAGCTCAAAGGTGGGTGGGAGTTTCTTCATTTATTTATTTATTATTATTATTTTACTTATTGGTTCATTTATTATATGCTTTGGGAAAGATATTCCATTTCCATAAGAAGTACGTGCAATTAACTGATTTATAAATTCCATGTGTCGTTTTCTGTATTTAAAAGCATCAAAAGTCGCATCACAGTTCCTAACCCATTTGTCATTGAAAAAGACCGTTAACTAATAACAAAAAAAACAAAAAAGTAGTTCAAAAAATGAGACATGTAAAATGTAGTTAGTTAATAAATTTGGTTCATTTTGAAAAAAGAAAAGTTACATTTAAAAAATAAAATTGATAGGGAATTTGTACTCTATACCAAATTCCATTTTAAAAATATTGCAAATATAACAACTTTTTTTTAGATACTATTGATAGACTCTATCAGACACTATTATGAAATCTATAAATCTAATTTTGCTAATTTACAAATATTTTCATTATTTTGCTATTTATATAATTTTTTTGTCAATATACATGCAAATTTCCCAAATTGATAACTAATTTTGAAAACCATAAAATATGTGTAGGAAATTCTACTCCATAAAAAGAAAGAAACAGGCATTCCAAATAAAATAATAGTACAACAAAATGTTTAAATATATATATATATATAGTAGAGTTGTTTAGTAAGTCTAAGTCCCCCTAAAACAGAGCTTTGTCATACACATAAATTGATTGATTAGGTGGGGATTAATAGCCCATATGTATATGTACAGTAAAAACAGTGCACTCTTCCCATGGCCTCCATAAATGACATCTTCACTCATCAAGGCTTCTTTGCATTACTGTACATGCTATCAATTACATTCTGCAAAAAAAAAGAAAAAACCATATTAATATTGTTTTTAACTTTTTTAGAATAGTTCCAAAAACAGATAAAGTGTGTTCGGAGGGTTTGTGAGAGTTTGTTATGAGGTTGGTCTACCGAACCTCTAATAAACTCCTGCACGAAACCTTCTGCAATCACTTCTATTTCAATTATCCATAATCTCTCAATCCAAACGAGAGTTTTCTGCTACACTACAACTATCTGTCACATTTTAATCCAAACATCTCGTGAACCCTAGCCTTTGTTTCAAAAACTCTTTATCCAAACGCACAAACACATTTAGAAAGTGTTTTTAACACTAATGAATTAAAAACACACTTCCACAAGCGTGTTGATCTAACTTTTGATTAAGTTTTGGCAAGATCGAGGGATTTGGCTAAATTGATTGATGTAGTTGTTTTTTCGAATACGAACCTGATAATATTTTAGCAATTGAGGCCTCTTCTTCTTGTACGTTGGAGTTATAAGGTCACGTTCCATATCGAACGGTAGAGGATCGAGGTGAATGGCTTTAATAAACTCAAACCCTTTCAACTGTGTCAAAAGAGAAGGAGCTTGATGTTAGTTTTTCTACAATCAAGAGTAGTATTTGCTGACTCAAAATCAACAGAAATGTGTAGCAACTTGGCAAAAAATAGAACCTTCTTCTCTTTTGCAATTTTGTTGAGCTCCCCAAGCAGGTAGTCTTTGGCCTTCTTATCTTCACAAAGTGAATCAAAGTCCCCTTCGATACCGTTATCGTTTGCCCAACGTTCGAGTGCTAGCTTGTTGGGGCTAGCCACTGCAACTAGAAAGGACTCGAAGCTGTTCCCATAGACCCAGATCTAAATTGAACACCAAGGGCAAGCATAAGACATAAATAACTGAAGGTTTGTTTCTAATGTTAATTGCACATCAAAAGAATAAAGGTTTCAATGACTAAGAAAAAACTGACAGAAGCTCAGAAAATACCATATCTAAAGAAGACACAAGACCATAAATATTCTCCAAATTTTCCACTGCAACATATTCTCCTTGAGAAAGTTTGAAAATATTCTTCTTGCGATCAATAATTTTCAAGCTCCCATCCTGTTGCCACTCACCAATATCACCTGAGAAAGGAGAAAAGGAAGAGGCAATTTGTAATAACAAACCATAGAAAACAAAGGAAACATGTTTTATTGCACGGATTAAGATTTACCTGTATGAAACCATCCGTCAATCATGACCTCGTTGGTTAGGTCGTCGCGCTTGTAGTATCCAGAAAACAATGGGTCTCCCCTAACACATACTTCCCCTCGTGGTGTGGTTGAAAGGGCATCGTATCCCATTTCGGGTACGGATTCTAGGCAGACATCCACATTGGGTACTGGAGGGCCAACTGTTCCCAACATTGAGAGTTCATTTGGCAACGAGACGAAAGTCCCAGCGCAGGTCTCTGTCAAACCTAAATTAGCATGAACATAATCAGCATTGAAGGTGAGAATCCCACAGAAATCTATATGAGTCGATGGAGAACAGAAACTGCCGAATGTACTGCAAAAATTACAAACCATATCCTTGAAGAACATGTGCACATGCCACAACTCGTAAGAAAGCTTCTACGTGAGTAGAAAGCGGTGCGGCTCCAGATAGTATAAGTCTCACATTACCTCCCAACCCTTCCTTCACCTGATAAGAACCCCAAGAGAACAAAATAAGTATTTAAGTTTTGGTAAATCAGAGGCACATCATGTTAATTAGTTGGTGTGACAAGAAAGAAGAAAATGGTTTTCACCTTATTAAAGACAATTCTGTCACAAAGGGGAGATGCCTCACCATGTTTATGCCCCTTTTGCATGTTACCAAATTTGCTGCAACAAAGAATAAGTCCGATCAGATTAACAATACGAAAAATAATCAATAAGAACTGGAAAAGTTTTAATTCATAATCATACCCCAAAAACACCATCCATTGATCACAAAGTTCATCAAAATAACATCAAGTTCTAAGGTAGTTAGTGTACCATGCCTAACATAGACGAGTTTGTATATGAAAATACCATTGGTCACGTAGTATATTTACTATACATTCATTTAAAAGCAGTTTTGACTTAAAAATTCTTCCAAAAAGGAATAGGAAGAGATTTCATTAAACAAATTTATTTTATCAAAATTCATCAGCACTACAACCATGCAATTTTAAAGAAAATTAAGCAAAGTGGAACATGGCTTACTGTGAGTATGCAAGATTGAATAATGTCTTCTTTAAAAAGCCCCCTGCATCTAACTTCTGAGTCAAGCCTGATAAAATGTAATAATAATTATTTTGATCAGTGGAGTGCTGCACATCAAAATATTAGCATTCATAGACCAAAGTGACAAAAACCAGTGCAATGGATAAATGCAATTCATAAAGTTGGTTTTGTCTCTAGGGACGCATGTTCTCAATTATCTTTAGCAGGATCATGATAACGACATAAAAATCATAAAATTCACATGAACAGCTTACCGGCATAAATCCTATCTAAAACACGAGGAACGGCGCAGAAGATACTAGGTTTAAGCTCCCCAATATCTTCAATCAATAATTTAACATCCTGCAGAACGAAAATGATGAGCAACATTTACAAACCTTATATTCGGTGCACGAAAAAAGTCAAATGATTGATTACTCACCCCACGCCAAAATCCAATGGAAGCACCATGTAAGATAAACAGCTCTTCAATCACCCGGTCAAAGATATGCGCAAGTGGAAGGTACGACAAAAATACATCTTTATCATTCAACTGTATGAGAGAGAGAGAGAGAGAGAGAGAGAGAGAAACAAAGGTATATCAGTCTAGATTTACTGTTCCATAGTGTACGTTGGTTAAATTTTCATTTCCAGGTTTTCATAAATAAAACCTTGCAAGCACAAGTAAACTAAGGTAAACTACCTCTTCATTTACACTCTGTAGTAGACGCTGGACGCCAGCTATAAGTGAAATTATGCTTTTGTTTGATATCATCACTCCTTTGGGATCTCCAGTAGTCCCACTTGTATACATAATTGTGGAAATGTCACTTTTCTTCTTCACGGGAAGTTCAAAATTTTTATTTTCACCCTGTTTTAAGCAGATACGAGAAAATCAGCTGTTACCAAGTCTAAACATATTCTTTACACGAGTACCTATAATATCTTAAGAACACAGTTTTCGGTTCATCATCCATTCTAAGAACTTTATGCAGCAGAATAAAAAAAAAAGTTTTCAGGCTAAATACTACATTATTGAATAAGTTATGGGAATTCTATCCAGGTGGGCCAAGTGATCAAGTATAATGACTTACCAGAAGCAAAAATTCATCCCAGGAAAATATTTTAAGTCCATGCTTCTCAAACTCCTCTCTCAGGTTAGGTGTAACCTTGCCAAAACTCACAATTGCTAAAAAAAAACAAATGAACAGAAAAAAATTACTAAAATATAAATAAAAATAAGATTTGGCTTTTATAGATACATCATTGGCAAAGGAACCTAAATAGTAATAAAAACTCACTTTCCAAGTACTTGGTTGTGCTTGGAAATGTTTTCAAGACCTGAAAAGAAAAAAGATAAAATTCAAATGATCAAAACTACCCAGGACAAGTACGTGTGATATTAAGCCACCAAGTCACTTAGTCACCTCAGAGGTAAAAATGCATAGTTAATTACCAATACCATTTATGTAATTTAGAAATAATAAGTTACTAAATTTCAGGCTTCCATCATACAGGACTGTACCTCAGGAAGCTTCTTTTCTTCAACAAAAACGACAGAAATCTCTGAGTGGCATATAATAAACTCCACAGCACCAGCACCTAAACAATGAATTAGAATAATAGAAAGTTCATCTGCTTCATCAAATTATGCTAATAAAAGAGAAACGAAGAGAGGTTGAGACACAACATAAATACAAATTTAGAGGAATGATGCAATTGTTTCATTAAGAACTTGAAGGAAAAGGCATACAGCATGAGCATACCTAATGTGTCATACAGAGGAACACAGTATAGTCCATGAGCATTACATGCCTGCAAGTGATCTTCAATGTCATGTTATATTCGTCAAGAATAAAGCATTAATAACTTAGAGAGTGTGTCCTGTAATAGTCGTTGTAATTCCGAAACTCCAAAGTAGAAGAAACTGACTTCTCTTTGGACAATTTTCAAGTCCAAGACAAATGCATTAACTGTTACTGGAAAAACTATTGAAGAAGATAAAAGAATAGTGATATAAAGAAAGAAGCCATGAGCAAAAGTAAAACTCTACCTCCATGCTCATTATCCACTCTGAGGAATTAGCACCATAGATACCACATTTTGCTCCCTATAAACAGAAATTAGTTAAAGCTTTAATCCACAAGATTTGCAGAGATAAACTTGCAGAAATGAACTCAATATTCTGGTGGGGACGAAAACTTACTTCCTCGAAACCACAACTGCGCAAAGAATTTCCAATTTTAATAACTCTATTGTACACTTCCTGATATGTTAGCCACACATATTTACCAGCCTACGAAAAACAGACCCAACAAAGTCTTAGGAAAAGATTAAAAGAAAACAAATAAAAACCAAGAACAACCCTTTGAAGCATCTGGATTATCTGCAGGATGCAGATGCACATACCTTCCCATTCACAATCTCACGTTGCCCGAGCATACGATTACCGGGGTTTCTTTCAACGGACAACCTGCAATACAACAATAATCAATTGAAGATTCGACACGTTCATAACATTCCCCAAATTTTCAAAAGGATTTCACAAACTATCAACATGATGAAATAAAATCAACTTTGATAAACTCTCAAGCAAAGGTCTACTGAAACAAGAAAAAATCAAACAGATAACAATAAGAACAGAGCGATTTGTAGTACACTAAACATGTTCCACAGTTCCAGAACTTCCAGTTAAAAGCAGAAGAACCACAACGAACTATGAAGCATTTGATCAAAACTAATCGAACCCAAATCAAACAAGGAAAGAACAAATCTACAGAACCCAACGAGACAGATCAATAAAACAGGGAAAAAAACAACTTCTACTCAACCATTCCTCAACAACTGAACACCAAGAACAAAAACAAGCACAAAAATGCAGAATCTAATCATGGGTTTTCACAGAAAGTGAAGAAATCGCACCGAAATATATCCCAACAGCTATCCAGTCCCTGAATGGGCGGCGGAAAGCCATCCTTGGCGAAAATGCTTCTGTAAACGGCTCCGACGGAAGGTCGGCCATTAATGGCGGCCTTGGGCTTCTCCACCTCAATCAAATACTTCATCTGCGACATCCTTCGTTGCAGAGTCAAGAACCCAGAGAAAATGGATCTGTGAACTCGTGAAAAATTGGATGAATTTTGAGAAGGCCATGGAAATGGTTTATAAATACAAATCGAAGTACAAAAGTCATGAAGATTGGTGGCTGGCTACGCCTGACCTGACCTGACCAAGTGGCGTATATGGTAAATACACTTTCCTTTTATTTTCTCCTTCTTTTCTTTTTTTGTATTTTCTTTTTCTTTTTTCTTCAACTTCCCTCGCACACACAAAAAATATATATTATTAAGGGAAATTTGCACGTATATTACAATAAGATAAAAAAAATTGAGTAAATAGCAACTTTTTGAAAATATTTGTAAATCTATCAAAATCAGATTGATAGACTCCATCAATAGTGTCTGATAGACTCCATCAATAATGTACCCCATCAATAATATCTGATAGACTCCATCAATAATGTCTGATAGACTCCATCAATAATGTTTGATAGAATCTATCAAAAAAAAGTTACTATATTTACAATATTTTTAAAAAATTGCTATAATTCTAATGCAGAGTAGAAAAATTGCTATACACCGCAAATTTCCTATTATTAATTTAGACCCACTTTTGGAGTATTATATGTGTTTATTCCTTCGTTTTTCTGTCAAGTTTTTTTTTTTTTTTTTTAATATTACATTGTTTGTGATTTTTAGTGTGCTAGGAAGAATCATGTGATATATGGTCAAAGTCCAACAATAAATGACCTATTATATAGTTATTGTTATAGATAAAAATTATAATAATTTAAAGGGTTTGCTAAGTTTATTGATAATAATATGCCTTATTAAAATGAGATTTTGCATGTATATTTAAAAAAAAAAATTATATATAGCCACAATTTCCAAACTTATTTATTTGGGATATAAAAATTTATTGCACTATTTAATCACTCAAAATCGTAAATTGATAACTATATCATGGGGTGGTTCAATTGGTCAAATGAGCATTAAGGTGCATAAGATGATGGATTCAAATTTCATGGTGACCACCTACCTAGGAATTAATTTCATACAGGTTTCCTTGGCATCCAAATATTGTAGAGCCAAGTGGTATGCCTCGTGATAATAGTCGAGGTTTGTGCAAACTGGTTCAGAAAGTTACAGATATCAAAAAGAAAAAATTGAAAAGATTAGTTAATATAAACTTATTGTTAATCCACTATCTAAATTTTGGTAATTAACATAACTTTTGGGAAGAAAAAACTTGTTCTCTTATTTGATATGGTAAAGGATAGATTTAGATCTATAATTTATGATTATTAGGTCGTATATGATGATATTAGAATCATAATTATTTTAACTAAAAAACTAGTTGTTCACCTAACTATATATATAATTTTTTTATTTGCATATATTCAAAATTAAGTAATAATTATTTTTATATATTTAAAACAAATAATTATTAAATGCGAGTCAAATTTACAATTTGTTTTTAAAAGAAAAACAATTTTCTTTTACTTCCTTTCAAGTCATCAAAATTAAAGGGCGGTGTTGGTTTGTTCCCATAGGAGAAAGTTTGAACCAAGAAGTCAAAGATTGTTAACCAATGTAGGAGAAAGTTCTACATTAAAAAAAAAAATCGTTTATTCTAAATTAAATTATCATTTTTGTCATTCTTTAGATTTTGTTTTAGCATTTTAGTTATTTAATTTTGATAAAATCTTTCTGCAATTACTTTACTAATTATTTTTTATTAAAAACAATATCATTAGCTATTTGCATTCTACCACTGGTCCACTATCATTCTAAAAATGGTTGAACTAAGAAATGGTCAAATCTTAATTAATTTGGTAAAAAAACACCTTTTTAGTCTTTGAAATCGAGGATAGTATCAATTAGATTCATATTTCAAAACTACAAACTTATAGTATCAATTAGATTCATATTTCAAAGCTACAAACTTTTACATTTTTAACATTTGTATAAGGGGAATTTGCATGTATATTACAATAAGGGAAAAAAATTGCATAAATAGCAAAACAATGAAAATATTTGCAAATATAACAAAATTAGATTTATAGACTCCATCAATAGTGTCTGATAGACTCCATCAATAGTGTATGATACTCTATCAATAGCGTCCGATAGACTCCATGAATAGTGTCTGATAGACTCCATCAATAGTGTTTGATAGAGTCTATCAAAAAAAAAAGTTGTTATATCTGCAATATTTTTAAAAAGTTGCTATAATTCTAATGTAGAGTAGAAAATTTGCTATAAAATGCAAATTCCTTTTTATATAATGCTTGATTTTAAATTTTATATATTATACTTATTTCCTTTTATAAATTTATTTTATGTCAATATAAAAATAATTACTTTATTAATATATTGAAAATTAATACTAGTAATGTTAAGTTATGTAATTAATAACTTTTTCTATCTCATAAATTAAAATTAAAGATTTTTGAAATATCTTAAATTAATATTGAAATTATTTTAAATATCAAAAGTAATATTATTTAATTTTGAAATACAAGAATCAAATAGAAAGTACAACTTATTCTTAAAAGTAAAATTAATAAATAAATTGAAATTGCACTTTTTAATTGGAGAGAAGAGGAATTACAAATATCGATTTTAGGATAGAACGAGTGATTGTAAAGTGGAAATGAATTAACACCAAACTAGACAATCAATCACATCATCATCTATTTGTGAAACGGCAGATCAAATCTCCTCAAAGTCAAAATCCGTAATTTTACATCTATGTTAAAAATTTACACCAAATTCAAACATAGTTCAATTGAATTTTATTTTAGTACAACAAATGAATTTTATTTTAGTACAATAAATGAATTTTATTTTAATACAATAAATGAGGGTATGTGGATTTTAACAAACCTCAAAACATATAGTATATCTGATTATAGTAGAGTTATGTCCATGTTACCAAAGATTTAAATTGACTTGCATGTTAATAAATTAAAATTTTATAACAATAATACTTTTTTTTAAATAGCATATTAATACAATAAATGAGGATTTGATTTTATTTTCATTGAAATTCTCAGCTAAAATAGCATATTAAGTCAACTATTATTATCTTCTCAAAAAAGAAAAAAGAAAATCAACTAATTTTTTTTTTTTTTTTTTATCATTAATGAAATATGTTCATTTTCTCCACAATATCGAGACTAACCGGAATTCATCTGACAGTAAATTTACATTTATGCCGGAAATAATGAAATGAGTGGGGATTTGAAATGACACCAATTTCGGTGCACTCCGGGTAGCATCCTTACCGTGATACCTTTCATTTAGAGTCACACATCTTTTTTTTTCTTTTAATTTTTTTTATAACAAATATAAAGTAAAAAAAAAAAAAAAGATGAGATCTGTAGTACCAAATATGGCACATGAGTGATATTACGGTGGGGTACTACCGAGGATGCACCCAAATTGCACTCATTTAAAATTTCACGCGAGATAGAGACAAAAAATATATTTCATCACTATTTTCTTGTTCTCTAGCATGTTTATATTTTATATTTATTTTAATATAATCTTATTATATATATTATACATAAAAGTATGATCAACATTTCCTTAGCAAATTTAATATTTAATTGAAAAGTTAAAAGTTAATTATTTATTTGAGTACAAATTGGTGGAGATAATTATAAATACCGACTCTTTCAAGATTTAAATTCGTGACGCTGGTGTTGAACTCGTTTACAACCAAACAATCAAACCATTCGATCAATCCTTCAAAATTGCATGTAGGGAATGACACTGAATTTTATGGGAATGAAGATTATAATAACCGACGAATATGAAAATGGTAAAATTATCTTCGTCCCGACCTTCCCGGTAGATCATTAATATTTACAAAACATAAATCATAATTTTTTTAAATTATTGATAAATAATATCTTCCCTATCCAATCTTCCAAAATCTAACACTCTGCAAACTCTATCCTATTTCAAACAAAGTTTTTACAAATTTAACTTTTTTTAGTTATAGTTAATTTTATATATAATTTTACAATGTAATCTTACAAATAGAACAAGTTTCCTGAATTGACTAATTTTTACCAATAACTTCAAGTTTTTTTTTTTAATTCGAAAACATTTGGAGTAGTGGACTACTATCTGATTTTTTGTTTTGGCAATAATTCCAAGTTCTTATAATTCTTTCAAGAGTAAAAAACAACATAAGTACTTAAATTTATTTTAAAGAATTTTATATATATGTACAAAAAAAAAAGTAAAAAAAAAAGGAAGCTGAAATGGTGAATAGTGAATAGGGGATAAATAAATGTAATTTTTTGTTATTTTAGGGCCCCATTGAACAGTCTCTCTTAAATCTCCTATGTAGTTGAAGGTTGGTAAACAACATTTGCCATTTGATTTTCAAACTTCAATCAAACGGCCCACGTACTACATTTAATAAGTTGCTTAAAAAGTTGTTATATATATTTTTTCTTTTTATTTACATGGATTCCAAACATTTTTTTTTTAGAATAACATTACAAACAATTTAACATCCTAATCAATCGAGTCATATGCTGTATTAACTTTTGTAATATTTATAGTAATCTCAAAAAAAGAAAATAACAATTATATTTGTAGCTCCTGTAATTTTTAAACAAAAAAAATATTAACGACTCTTGAATTTATTATTATTATTTTTAGACAGTTGAATTTAATCTACTTGATATTTTTATAAAGACTCAAATATATAATAATAATAATAATAATGGCTAAGCATAAACTTTATTATACCCACTTAAATGAATGTTCTTAGTAAAATATATATTTACTAAGCCTATAAACCTGCAAAATCTTAAAAAAGTAAATTAAAATCCTCCTCTCGAGAAAGAAGAAGGGGGAGAACAATTCAAGAGAACTGGTCCCTCAGAAGGCATCGAGACCCAAAGAGAGATGGAAGGATCCGACCCTCAAGAGATCGTCTCGAGGAGGAGTCGGCCTCCCATGGGGCGCCAAAGGGAGACCAAGCCTTGAGAGGTCGGCCCAAGGAGGAGACGATTCTCGGGGGTCGGCCCAAAGAAAAATCAACCCTATTTTTGTAGCTAATAATGTCGGTAGAGCTATGTTGTTGTTGACCTCAATTATTTGTCTGACATCAACAACTAAAATAATGGAGATTTGTATTCAATTATTTCAGTAATAAAATTGGTAAATTTAAAACACTATTTTTGTAGCTAATAATGGTAATCACATTTTTAGAATGGGGTGAACAGAGCTCTCGTGGATTCTAAAAAAAAAAAAAAAAGCGCGTGGCAATAGTCTTATAATTAATTAATATTCAATAGCAGAAATTCATTTTCACCTGAATAATTATTATTAATTTGAATTAATTGAATTAAACTGTTCAATTATAATTCTTTTTAAACACTGAACCATTTTGTAGAACATTTGAGGTATGTATTTAATA
>JBBMEF010000023.1:8814654-8831799 GCA_037832685.1 Sicyos baderoa
TTAAATTTGAAAAACCAAAAACAAGAAACCAAATGGTTATCAAACGGGGCCTAAATGGTTATCAAACGGGACCTAAAATACATAGTTATATTTACATAATTATGTGATCTGAAATAAATTATAAACAATACCCACTAGTTGAATTGCAAAATATGAGATAGCAGTTAATACTTAAATTCTTCTCTAAGTTACTTAAAGTTCCGTATGAAATTATTCCCGGAGACTATGATTCTGAATATGCCAATTTAAATCGAAATATTTGTGAGAATGGAGATAATTTAAATACTATATTATGGTAACTCTATGAACGACAAACATGAACAAAAGATGATGTATATCGAATAATCAAGAAGTTACTAGTTTAAATTCCTCTAAACAAGCTCTATGAATAATAAAAGATCTGAATCTCACACCAGTTTCTGGTTTGAAATGTATACATTTTTAAAAATAGTAATGGAAATATTTCTGGTTTGAAAGATTTTATATAATTATCTTTTAAAAAAATTTAAAAACTAAGGCTCCGTTTTATAACCATTTGATTTTTTGTTTTTGAAATTTAAGCCTATTCTCATTCAAATTTCCTACAATATATTCCACTCGTCCTACCATATATGGAGAGCACTAACCAACTTTTTTTTTAAAAAAAAAAAAATAACTTCCAAAAGTTTGTTAGTATTTTCCTACTTTCTTAAGAAAGATGAATATATGATAGGAAGGGTGAAACACATTGTAAGAATTTTGAATGAGAATAGTCTTAAATTTCAAAACCAAAAAACAAAAAAACAAAAAAACTAAATGATTATCCCATGGGGACTTGATGTTTTAAATATTAACAGAATAGCAATACATGAATTTAAAAACAGCTATTCCATTCTGGTTTTTCGTTTTTGAAAAAGATAACAAATAGGAGAATATAAAACAAAGACGACACGAAGCAAGTTGATGCATCATTCAAAGGTTTGAATCTATTTCCAGTATTTTCCTTCTTTTTTTTTATAAAAAAAATAACCTCTGACTATGATTAGACAAATTTGTTACATGTTAGATAGATTCAAACCTTTAATCTCGATTAAAATTAAATGAAATAAACATGATAAAAGAAATGGATTATAAGTATTTACCTCGTTAACTTTAATGTTTTGAAAGGAAAACAAAAATTAATTTGTGTGCAGTGTATGTCATAAACAATCTCATTCAAATTACAAGAGCAAAAGACAATTAATTACTTCATGAAAGCTACAATCAAAACAGGTAATCAAAATATCTGATAACCAAAAGACATTTAGATAGAATCTAACTGATTAAAAACTTCTTTTGAAAAATCCAAAAAAATTGGACTGAACTTGTAGAAACACTACAAGCAAATAATTTATTTTCCTTTGGCTGGCCCTCCTCAATCTCTCTTCCTGGGATATTAAGACCACCTTTTGGTTGCAAAATTATCACTAACTTAACTGGATATAGATAGATTAATACTACAGTCTACCAAGCAGAAAAGATAAATAGATTTAATTGATGTCTCCAAATACCTGAAATATAGTATAACCCTCATTTTTTCTTGTTCTTCATCTTTTTCCTTCCCTTCACTTCTTTTTCCAAACTTCTAAGCCTCTGGCCCAGAAGTGATGAAGATGGAATTTTTCGGTCTTGCGACGGCAACGGCGATGGCGATGGCGATGGCAATGGCAATGGTGACGGTCCAGCGGTTAATGAGGTGGAAGGTTTATTGGATGCTCCTGCAGATTGTTTCAAAGCTGTAAGAAATGAGAAGGCTGGTTGCGCAGCAGGCTTCGTATTTTGCACTGGTATTTCTGGAACACCCAATGCTTTCTTAACCCCAGGAACTTTGAGAACTGAAAATTATTAAAGACATTTTCCGACTTGTCAGAGGAAAAAGGTGAATAACAAACTTCTCTGCTTAAAATAATAAACTTGAAGACTTCAACCAGTACATGATTTAAAAAAAATAGTGATAGGAATGTCATAAAGAAGGAAATTAGGGATATGATAAGGACATATTAGTAATTAGGTGGAGAGGTTGTTATGGTATTTGGTATAAATAGAGGGAATAGGAAACAAGAACGTTAAGCATTAATTTAGTTGAGGTAGGGCATGAGTGATCTCAAAATAGAGAGGACTTCCAAGTATCTCAAATTACTTGATTTATCTTGTAGTTGAAACAAGCATCCAAGCGCGACTAGGCACAAGGGCTAGTGCCTTGCCTTGTGGGCTTTTGTGTTTCTTTTATATTTTATTACTATTTTACCTAAAACTTTTGTGTTATTAACTCCCTATAAGCTTTTAGTTTCGGGGTCACCTTACGCCCCCCAATCAGCGAGATCCCTGTACTAAGTCATTCGAAGCGCGAAATAACTGATTCAAGACATTTCAATACCTTAAATAACTTAATTCTTCGACTCATAAAGACAACATTCCTTAAATAACTTAATTTTCTGTCCTTCGCAACTCATTCTTACGCTTCTCTAGCCACACATTCTCTAATTCTCCATCTACACCACTGTCCGTGAGTTCTTCTTCACAACACTATGTTTACAAGTTAATAGTTGAATCTTATGTACGTTTTTTTTAATATTATTCTTGATTAAAACTTTTTTTCTTTTCATGAAATAAAAGGTTAATAGTTGAATCTTATGTATGTTTTATATAGTATTCTTTGTTAAACTTCATTTCTTTCTATGAAATGAAAGTTAATAGTTGATTATTATTTAAGTTTTATATATTTCTTGGTTAAAACTTCATTTATGTCCATGAAAGTGTTTTTATTGTGTATACACATATATATAATTTTGTGTTTTTTTTATAAAGTGCACCTTAACTAAAAAAGCTCGCACCTTTTGGTGCACCTTGGGTTTTTTAAAACATTGAGTTAGAAATATCTCTATATTCATATTTCAGGTTCTATCATAACACAGTCGACATCTATTAATTAGAAGTCAACAGTAGAAGATAAATGGTGACGATTAGGAGCTCGAAAGAATCACCTGCTCCATATGCGAGTGAGAACACGTTAGATGTAATCCAGTAACAGAAGATTGCCTGCATATAGACCAGAGTAAGTAACCTGAGTAAAGTTGAGGCATGACTCAGGAAGCGATGCGGCTATGCCTCAAGAAATGCCACAAATACAATCCAATTTTCAGGTACTATGAAGCTTGTAAGGAAAAAATATCTTGCAAGATAAATTCCCAAGTACAAAACATACATGTGATACAACATTACATGACTTTGGATAAATGTTGGAGACTTGATTTGTCTTTATATTATGATGAAATCTATCATTCACAAAGTACTGACAGCTTATGCCACCTCTATGATATAGGATCCCAAGTCCTACTCCTACCAAATACATGTAAATGAGTACACATGTTATTTACAACATCAAGCTCGCTTCAGATCGTATCAGTCTTTTTCTGGACAACTTATCATATATTTAATAGTTAGTAACTTGTCTTTTTACAGTGAGGAAATGGAGCTTCGCCCCACTATATACCTGGACAACTTTCAGCCTTGTTCGCTGTTGTTAATTCTCTTGCCCACCGGCTTGTTCATGATTCATTTCCTTTTCCTTTTTAAAGTTACAAATACAATTTTGAACATATCCTCATTATCAATGTGCCCATCCTAGTTTTTAAAAAATTGACGTAGCTTTGTGTCTTTTCGACGTTTTTGTATTCAAGTCCATTGTCCATGATTATTAGGTTGAGAGACAACATAAGGTAAGGACAGCTTAATGTTCAGTGCTTGCGTTCAATACAGAAGCAAACAAACAAAAGCAATTTTCCCATAAAATGAAAATGCAACAAAAAAAAAAACATAAAATACCTTTGGAAAGTGTGACGTCAAGGGAACCGTAGCAATAGCAAGACCCCTCATCACATTTTTCATTGTGCCAGCTGCAGGATTTCCTTCCATACCTTCTTGCATGTTGAACTGAGAAAGAAAAAAAAGTCAGAATGTTTGAGATTGACATTAGTTGTGTAATTCTACAAAAATAACAATAATAACAAAAAAAAAACATTAACCGGCCAAGAGAATTGATTGTAGATGTGGACGCAGATGAAGATTGAGGAAAAATAATTCTTAAGTGGCTATAATTTTTTTTGTTTGAAACAAGAAACACGCTTTTCATTAAGATGATGAAAAGAGTCTAGTGCTCAATAATACAAACTCCTAAAGGAATGAAAGGGGAAAAAAAGTACAAAGATACAAAAAATATCTTGCAGTGAATAACCAAGAAATGTCTTAATTGACTATAATTAAGGTCTCGTTTGATAACCATTTTGTTTTTGTTTTTGAAATTTAAGCCTACAACAACTCTTTTACCATATATTTTTCTTACTTGGATATCTACATCCTATCTATATTCTTAGAAATCAAACAAAAATTTGGAAACAAAAAAGTAGCTTCTAAAAATTTGTTTTTGTTTTTGAAATTTGGTTAGCATTCACATACTTTTTTAAGGAAAGATGGATACATGGTAGGAAAGATGGAACATATTATAGGAAATTTGAGTAGAAGTAAGCTTAAATTTCAAAAACCAAAAACAAAAAACCAAATGATTATCAAACGGGGCCTAAGTGATCAGAGAAGCACTTTCGTTTCAGCTTTCCGTAAATAGGCTTGGTTTCTGATAAGGCTTGGTTTCATGTGAGTGATCACTGCACTACATATAACATACCTATCAGTTATCACACAAATGTTCGGCATATTCTACCTAGGTTTACTCCATGGAGATTTTGCTGGTCCAAAAGTTATGCTACTGATTAAGAACCTAGCTTTTTTATACATAAAGAAACCCGTCACTTTAAAAAAATAAAATAATTACAATGACTAAAGAAACTACATCCAACCCACAAAACTAGAGGAAAGGACTCCCCTGTTTAACAATTACAAAATAATATTGAACATATTGAAGGCATTCATGCGATCTAAATCAACACAATAAGTGCTTTTGGGAAGTTGACAAATACAAATTTTCGATGTCTACCTCCACGGTGATCCAGAATGTCACTGCTGTTATAACTGGAAAAATATACATTGTATCTGGAGTCGTGAGATCAACAAACCACAATGCTCCACCATTTTTAAATGAAGGCATTTTCTCCGCCATGTTTGAGACCTGACAATGAAAATTGTAATTGAGAAAAATATAAAGTAATAAGCAGAATATGTCAAATACCTAAATGCTTTATCATTTCCTTTCTTTTTTCTTTACAAACACGGAATTGGAGTTTCACCCCACTACATGTCCAGACAACCCGAACCTGTCCTAAGGTCTAGGTCTATCATTTCTCATTTATAAGTAAGGCAATACATTACCGCAAGGAAAAAACTGATGAAGACGGGACCCTGAATAAAAAGTCCTTTCAATGGGGTCAATGGGTTCACACCAAACCTGCAAGGTCAAAGTCATTAAACTAAAGATAATAAATAAGAGTACTTCGAAACATCCAGAGAGGTTTTAAAAAAAAACTCGCTGATTTTCTGAAGGTTGCTACAGAAAAACAATCTACTGCAAACATCCCCCGAGGAAAATACGAATATGAAAACGAGAGCTTACTCATTAAAAAGTCTTTTCATTTTTTGTTGACCCTCAGCAACAGCCCTGGGATCCATAGCCTGAGGAGAAAAAATGGGGGGAAAATATATAACTCAATTATAGTTCTTCAAAGAGTGACCAAAGTGATGCATGGAATACAACTGCCTTTACAATAAAGAGATATAATAAATGAACTAGAAGATGATGCTGGCAGCATATAAATACAAGAACCGGACACAATACCTTTCCGTTCATCTCATTCTTAATTTCTTCCAAGTGAGGCCTTAACAACTACACGACAAATGAGACTTCATTAAGTCTTTAATCAAATGCACCAATATCCAATTAAAAGTTGTGAATATTTCAAAATAGATAAATACAACAGATAAGCTGCATCATTAAAACTGATAACATGATAAAAGATGCATCGTCCTGGTGCACTGGACTCTTTTTTTCTTCTTCTTCTTTTTTTTTTAATTTTTTTATTTTATATTCAACTTCAAATAGAGATAGTGCAAAAAAAGCCAGAATGAAGATGAGCTTGAAGGTTAAAAAATCACAACATCAAGGCCACAATTCTATCACAGAAGGTGACAGCTCATGCCATAACAAGAGGGTGAACCCTATAATTGTGGAAGCTCTCCATAACTCCATTCTTTAGCTTGTGTGGCATGAGAAAATAACATTGCCCTAGTATTTGGTTGTGTAAGGATAAAGTTATAATGAATTTACTCCCCAGCTAGCGAATTTCTCTATGCAGCTGGAAAAGGAATGTCGGACTAGATTATAAGAACCTATCCACATGTATGTTTTCCCCTTCCATCGCATCATTGATAGCATTAAAGGCAAACATAGCAGCAGAAGAAAAAGAAAATACTAAGTTCCTCATGTCAATTCAATGCGACAAATGAACAGATAGTACAAGATCTGCAACTTGACTATTCTCACGAGACAACCTGACTCTACTACATTAGGTTGTTAAGATTTGAGAGAACTTGTATGTAATTAGTTTTGAGGTTTGAGTATATGGGTCATGCGCAACTTAACTATTCTCACAAGACAACCCGACTCTACTACATTAGGTTGTTAAGAAAACTTGTATGTAATTAGTTTTGAGGTTGGTGGCTACCATAGATTGAACATATAATCTCTAGATTCTCAAGGCCCTTATTAGACCATTAGGCCAACCTATGATGCCTGGGTTCAATAATCATTTCTATTCGCAGCCACTTTAACTCCTTTCTTGCTCTAACAAAAGTGCAGCATATAAAATCAGCAAAACACATGTATATACTTTCTTCCTCCTTTTTTGGATAGCTTATCAGAGGCTTCACTCCTAGAAATTTTTTCCATGCCTAATCCTCAAGAAGGCTTCACTCACTCCAAAGACCTCCTTCGCGAAACAACAAGAACAACACGGATTTCATAATATTAAGTTTTCAACTGAAGACTACAACTCAACACCTTGGAAGCTATCTCAAAGCCGAAGCATCTTTCAAAGCCCTTGCCACAAAGATACCCCTTGGTTTTAAAAGATGTATATGTTTTAGAGAGAGAGAGAGAGAGAAAATCTCAAAGAAATATGACCTATGGAAACCAGAATTTGAATAGAGGCAAGGCAATATCAATTATTAATTAAAAAACTGATCCTCAGTTGAGAATGAGGACCATAGCCTGGATTAAAATATCGTTCCAAGGTTCCAGGGCCAAGGCATTGGATGGAAAGCTCAAAAAATCCCTTGATGATTATGATACTACAGTAACCCAAAAAAAGAATAAATTATGAACAAGTACACAAGTGTAAGAATTTGCATCTTGAAGTTGAAGTTCAAAAATTGACATACAGTAAGTTTTGCAGTAGATTTGAGTTGATTTATCAAAAGTGGAAATGTTGCACTACGAATCAGTAGGGTTGTTAATACAATGCAAACCCACCTGATGGATCAAAACGTTAGATCATCAGTTAACTGTTTTTTATAAAAAGTTCATGACAAATATATCATAAAGAAATCCAAGTGTGAAAAATGGGGATTCTCACCAATTTAATCCAGTAAAAGAATGAAGACCATCTATAAAGTACTGCAAACCCTTGACAGGGAGAAAAGAATCAGCAGCAGCAATGGCTACTTCATTAGCTACAGCAGCCTGAGATACTGCCGATTGAACTGTAGTATCTGTGATAGCTTGAGCAACATCACTGATGAATTCAAAATTTTCAGACCCTTCATCAACAGTACTTGACATGTTGCGGCAGAAAAAGGATCCAGCACTTGACGGGAGGAAAGTGTTTGGATATCTTCTATCATGAGCAAAGAAATTTGACCTGGGTGATACATTAAAGCTGGTTCCAAATGATCTCCTCTGCAAGAAATTATTAATTTTTTCATGGGAAACTGAAGCCTCATCCACATTTTGATTTTTACGGTCGCCAGTTTGACCAACAATACTAATCGATGGATGGCACTGCCGGGCTATAAGATTTGTTCTTGTGCAAAGGCTGCGTCTGTAAGCCATTGATTCTGTCTAAAAAAAACAATTCCAGAATGAACAATGTAACAATTACATTGCAAAGCAAGAAAAGTATTTCAAAGCCATATTAAGAGAGACATACAAGACATTCTGTCATGATAAGAATAGACACCAAATGTAACCCTGCATGCTTAATTAATTGATTCTTCCTTTCCATTCTTTTAAAAATGAATTTTAATTAAAAAGGTATACTCCATATTTTATCCCAAATTCATGGGAGCAAAGACTGGAGTTTTCTATGAATTTATTTTATTTTCGACCAAATTGTGCATAGGCAGAACTCTTTTGTCCATTTAATTTTAAGTAACATCCATCAACCTCAACCGTTCACTCATAGAGCAACATTCCTCTCTTTTTCCCGTACTTCCAGCTAATTGAATAAAGTCTCCTTCTCAAATATCTAAATGTTTATTGTAAACCCCAAATGAAATAACAATAATAATAACAATATGATTCTCTTCTTAAATATTGCTAGCCAAGTCCCCAAGGGGTGGCACAGTGGTTGAAGACTTGGGCTTTGAAAGTATGCTCCCTTCAAGGTCCAAGATTCGAAACTCACCTGTGAGTCTGTGACATTACTCCTTCAATGTCTCTGGTACCTGGTCTAGGGACGGGCGTGGTTACCCTTTGTTTCAAAAATATTGCTAGCCATAGTCAATTTCTAAAGCGAGTTCACACATATATCAAACCTATGGATAAGAATCAGAAACCAATATCTCGAACTCCCAACACCGCATTAAAGAAGTTCGAGTCTATGTCTATCAGCCTCATCCAAATTGAATTGATTTCCGTAAGAAAAATCTTATTGTTGTAATTGATTAATTCTTGCTTTTGAGATGAAAACAGCAGATTAGTTTGGTTTGAATGTTGGTAGTAAAAATAAGGTAAACAATGAAAGAGTTTAGCGATTCGAATTAGGTAAAATCTGCTTCAAAGTTTGAAACACACATCGAGAATGAACACTTAGTGAAATTAGGAAGTGATTTAGCGATTCGATGTGGATCTGGAAATTGGAAGAGAACGACAATAATTACCTGACTGTGATCTCGCCGGCAATGGCGAGGACGGGATCGGCGAAGGGCGGAGGCCGGAAATACTGTGCCGGAGACGAAGCGTGGCGCTTACGAAGAGATGCAAATGAGGGGTTTTGGGTTTAGAGACCAGCTTGAACTGGTAAGTTCGATCCACAAAATAATAATATAATTTTCTTTTTTTGAAGAAATTAATAATAATAATAATAATATTTAAAATTAATCAATAAACTTCAAAATAATAATATAATTTAAAATTAATCAATAAACGTAGGTTAAATCATTTGGGTTACCTATCAAAGGGACGATAATTTGATGGTTTTCTATCTCGAGAATTGATATTTACATAGTAATAATACTTTTTTGTAGGGTTTATGGTCTCTTCTTTCAACTTGTATTAAAAAGAAACTTTAACTTTAGATTATTAGGACGTACACAATATTATTTAAACTCCGTTAATTTTGAATGATGATCAAGGGTAGTATAATATTGATTTTATATTACTTATCTTTTATTTAAGATAGTGGTTATATTTCTAATAAGTAGAATCTTGGTATTTTAATTTTTTGTTTTTATTATTTAAATCTAACAAATCTTGAAAAAAAAAGAAAACAAAAGCTATGAATGATCTATAAATATTTTAAATTTTTGTTGTGTGAAGTTTCTTCTTATTATTATTTTTTAATTCAAGAATATTTAGGTATGCGAGATTCGAAACTTTGACATCAAGTTATTAGGGTGTACATAATATTATTCAAACTCTATTTATTTTGAAAATAAGCATTAATATGATCAAGAGTGGTATAATATTGTTTTTATATTACTAACCTTTTATTTATGATAGTGGTTATATTTATATACATACTTATGTTAATAGTTACAGATTTTAAAATAATTTTATTATTAAAAAAAAACATAAGAATAGATTAAAAGAAAAAATTGTATAAGATACTCTAATATCTTATCTCCTCCATCTCCACCCAAACAAAGGTTTTTTTTTTGTCATCCCCTCTGATCTCCGTACATCCCAAATAAGACTTTTATATCATCTCATCTCCCTATACCTCAGATAAGGTTTTTCTGTCATTAATATCTCATCTTTCCTCTCATCTCACTTGCATCCAAACACTCCCTATAAGAGATATGTGATATATATATATATGTATATATATATATATTTATGTAATTTGACACGAATAATATGAAATAAATTATAGCGATATTCATTGAGCTACCCAATAAAATATTGTTACTAGTTGAATTGCAAAATATGAGTGTAAATATGATAGGTTCCATCGATTGTGATTACTTATTTAGAAATTAATTTTCTACGAATTTGCTTGACATTCAAATATTGTGTCATCTGACGATATGTCTCAAGACATAAGTCGAGGTGCACACAACCCGACCCAAATATCACATATATCCAAAAAAAAAAAAAAAAAAATACATACTATACCATTACTTAAATTCTTCTCTAAGGATAAAAGTTAATGCTTTAAGGGTCTTCAACAACGGATCTACCCTTTCTCATTCTCGTTAGGAGACATGTTTAGTTATTGCTTTATGCAATTGAAAATCAAGAAATATTACATACCGAAGAAAACACATCCTCACAATTTTGTGAATTTAAATAATGGTTGAAAATATTCGGGATATGCCATTTTATTTATTTATTTTGTTTTTGATATTCTTGATTGTTCGGACCAACTTTCGTGCACCTCGACTAACGTTACGGGACATAGACCGTACAACATTTGGATGAGAAAATCCGTAAGAAATCAATTCCTAAGTAGATGACCACCATGAATTGAATCTATCACCTTATACACCCAAGACCCTCTTTAACCACTTGAACCATTCCACGAAGAATGCTTCTTTTTTTTTAAAAATTATCTAAAAGACTTTCAAAAATAAAAAATTATAGATATTAAAAGAATGATGATATATGAATTTAAAGCAGTTATAAAAGAGTAAGAGTAAGTAAATAGGAAAAAATAAAACGAAAACGACAAGTAAGTTTTTTTACTGTCCACTCTATAATGTCTGTCACCACCTTACTGTCTTATATTTCTAGTAATTTTGGTAATTAAAAAACAAAGTAAAGAGTTACCTTACCTGGTTGATACCACAAGTTTGTTTTGACAATATAACATAGAGAAAAGATTCAAATCTCTAATCTGGATCGAAAATACATAATTTAAGAGTTATATTCTTGTTGATTATGACTTGATTTAAGTGGGCTTCCTCTTTTGCAGTTCTATTGTTGGAACACCCAATGCCTCCGCAACTCTAGGAACTTTGAGAGCTAAGAATTATTAAATGATATTTTCAGACTTGTCAGAGGAGAAAGATGAGTAGCAAACTTCTGTTACTAAAATCATAAACTCGAAAACTTCAACCAAGAAACACGCATACAAGATTTAATAAATAAAGTGATGTTGTATTATGCTTTGAACGCATTAATGCCCTACGATTACTAGTAAGGTTTAATGAGGGCGCATATATAAGTCCGAATTAAACCCTAGTCGTTTAAGTTGATGTTCATTCTGTGTAATTTGTACCACGACGCTCCTCTGAATAAACTTGTTCTCCCTCCTCTGCCCGTGAACTAGCTAACACAACGTTAGTGAACCACGTAAATCCGTGTACATTGTCGTTTTTATAACAAGTGACAACAATAACAGAAATTAAGAATATAGTAGTTAATTTTAAATTTTTATTTTCTTTAAAGAAGAAAACGAAAATGAAAAATTAAGAATATGATAAGGATGTAGTAGTTATTAGGTGGAGAAGTTGTGGTATTTGGCATGAATACATGATTTCACAACCGGGAGTGTTTTCCAAATATCTTAAATTCCTTGGTTTATCTTATAGTTAAATTATCTGTATATGGATATTTCGAATTCTATCATAAAACTATGGACATCTATATATTAATAAAAAAGACAAGAGTAAAAGATAAATGGTGACATTTAGGAGCTCGGAAAGACGTACCTGCTATAGATGCGAGCGTGAACAGATTAAATGTAACTAAGTTGCAAAAATGTTAGAGACTATGATCATTTATTCCACCCTTATGATATAGGATCCCTAGCTAGTCTAGTCCTACCAAATATATGAAACTAAATGAGTGCATGATATGATATGTTAGTTAATAGTTAGTTAACTTATCATAGAGTTAATAGTTAGTTATTAGGGACAACGAACAACCACAAATCTCCACATTGATATGATATTGTCCACTTTGAGAATCACCTCTCATGGCTTTGTTTTTGGGCATCTCCCAAAAGACCTCATATCAATGGAGGTGTTGTCCCCTCCTTATAAACCCAAGATCTTCCCCTCTACTCAGCGACGTGAGATATTTTGTTTACCCAACATTAATAACTTCAGAAATCAAAATCAGGCAGCTTGTTCACTCTTTATTTTCCCCCTCTTTAAAGTTACAATTACAAATAAATAAATAAAAGAACAGTAGATTATTTCCCTATTTTTCCCCTATCAATTACTTCCATATATTTACTAAGTCAATAAGGTGTAATTAGAATGATATTGATTGTTTAGGATTTATTCCATATTGTATTTTCTTGCCTTAGTTATACATTGAAGTCTCTATTTGTACCCCTGTCCATTTAACCCGGTAAGCAAACAAACAAAAGCAATTTCCCCATAAAATGCAGAATGCAACAAAAAAACATAGCAAATACCTTCGGATAAATTGAGCTCAGGGCAGCCGTTGCAATAACAAGACCCCTCGACACAGTTTTTTCTGGGCCAGCTGTTCCCAGAATATTTGTGAAACCCTAAAAAAAAAAAGAAGATAATAATAATAATTATTATTATTATTCTTATGTGGCTACGTAGGAAGCACTTTCATTTCAGCTTCATCGAATAGGCTTGGTTTCATGGTGATCATCGGTGATTACTACAGTACATATGTCTATCACACAAATGAGAAAATAACTTATTTTTTTTCCTATTTTTAATATTTACACTTTAATTTTTTATTAAAAAATATGTATTAATTTTCAACTAATAACTAATTGTTAAAGAAAATTATCATTTCAATAAATATTTTTATAGATTAAATTGGTAAAAATGAGAAATAAATAAATAAATTTTATGAAAATATATATATATATATAAATGGGAGGAGATCGTGTGCGTTCCCCGCCTAAACGGGCACTCATCGCCTCATTAGGCGCGAGTCCTCATGACCAATATCTTGATACCTATTTTACTTTTAGTTTTTTGTTTTTAAAATTTAAGGCTCAAATAATTACTTTATCATATGTTTTTTCTTACATTGATATCTTATCTATATTCTTAGAGACTGCACCAAAAGTTGGAAAAAAAAAATAGTTTCTAAAAACTTGTTTTTCTTTTTTAAAATTCAGCTAACATTCACATTCTTTTCATAAGAAAAGATGGAACACATTGTAAGAAGTTTGAATAAAAGTAAACGTAGATTAACTCTTGCTTTTAAGATGCAAACAACAGATTAGAGTTTGATTTGAATAATGTTGTAGGTAGTAAAAAACAAAACCATCATGGAGCAGCCTACGGAGCTAAGAGGTGGCTATATAACTAGTAAGTAATTTTCTACGAGTTTTACAGTCAATATGTTCAGTAACATTAGTCGAGGCGTGCCTAAGTTAATCCGACAGTCGCAAATATTAGGGATTCGAGTTAGGTAAAATCTGCTTCGAAGTTTGAAACACACATCGAGAATAGCGAACACAAATAGTGAAATTAGTGAGTGATTAAGAAGATGAACAGGAACCGGAACTGGAAATGGAAGAACGATGAAGATAGTTATCGGAGAGTGAGGTCGCCGGCGATCGCGACGACGGGAGCGGAGAAAGAAGGAGGAGGACGGAGATGGAAACCAAAATGACTCAGTCTTCTAGAATTCTCCTTTTGTCGTCTTGTGGAGCTTATTAGAGAAAGAAGTTAAGATGGTTATTTAGTTATTTTCCCATAACTGTTGTAACGTTACTGTTGTAGATAGTTAGATAAATTTACAGCTAAGCATTAGCACTATAACTTGTATAAATACCCAATTGAGAAATGAAGAAAAACAATTCTTCTCCAATTCTTCTTCAACACGTTTCTGCTTTAATATGGTATCAGAAGAGTAACTTTCTGTCTCCACGTGGATCTCTCCCACTGGTCAATCTCTCACTCTTTCTTTTCCGTCACATCATTTTTACTTTCCCCTTCCTTTTCTCTGCGTCTTCTTCCTCTCTCCCATTGTAATCTCTCAACAATGGCTACTCAAATCCCTAATTCGACTGAAAATCCGATGAGTTTTGCGTCTGCAATTCCGATGCAATCTGAGGTTCCGATCACGTCTCAGACCGCTTCTGCTCCTTTTCCGTCTGAGATGCAGCCGGACCTGCATCAGAATCCATATGTGCTTCATCATAATGATACATCCAACCTTGTTCTGGTTTCTGAACCATTATCCGCCGATAACTACGTTTCTTGGAGCCGGTCAATGATTCTTGCACTCTCTATCCGAAACAAGCTTGGTTTCATTGATGGTACGTTGCCTAAACCCGCTGGTTCTCTCCTTGCATCTTGGAATCGCAACAATAACATAGTCATAGCCTGGATCTTGAACTCTGTTTCAAAGACCATCTCCTCCAGTATTTTGTTCTCCGACTCAGCAGCTGAAATTTGGGACGATCTCAAACATCGGTTCCAACGGAAGAACGAGCCTAGAATTTTCCAATTGAAACGAGATCTTGCTCTACTGAAACAAGATCAACAGTCAGTGATGATGTATTTCTCGGCAATGAAAAGCCTATGGGATGAATATGTCACATATCAGCCTAATTGTACATGTCGACTCTGTTCCTGTGGAGGCCACAAAAAGCTGGAAGAATTCCTTCAAAATGAATTCCTCATGTATTTCCTCATGGGCCTAAATGACTCGTTTGGACATGCTCGCTCCCAGATTCTACTCATGAATCCCCTTCCAACCATCAACATTGCGTTCTCTCTAATCGCTCAAGAGGAACAACAACGTGAACTCCCAATATTAGCTCATCAGTCGGCTCTGACTCTTGCAGTAGCACAAAACCAATCGGGACAATATCGATATCGACGACTTCATTGCACTCATTGCAACACACCCGGACACACCGTCGACAAGTGCTATAAGCTTCACGGATATCCCCCTGGATTCCGTTCTAGAAGTGTTCAAAAACCGTCTCAATCATCTGCGAACAATGTTGCTTTCGAATCTCCTGGATCTGAAACCTTGTCAAACACTGAAGCTCTCTCTCAGTGCCACAATATTCTCGCAATGCTGCAAACTCGGCTGAACGCCCAAACTGAATCTGATACTGCAACATCTCATCTAGCAGGTACAGATCAGTATGTTCTTAGCTTTATTCAACATGGCTTATCTTCTTCTTCTTTATGGATTATCGCTTCGGGTGCTTCCGCCCACATATGCTATGATAAATCTCTGTTTTCATCTCTCAAGCCGGTTAGTACCAATGTCATTCTCCCTAATGGTGACCGTATCCATGTCACCCTTGCTAGTACTATCATTTTACTTGGTTCTCTTACTCTAAATCAAGTCTTTTACGTACCTGAATTTCGTTACAACCTTCTTTCCATAAGTGCAATCTCTGCCAATAAAACTATATCTGTTGGATTCTCTGCCAATACTTGTTTTTTCCAGGACACACCCACTTTGAGGATGATTGGCAAGGGTAGCTTGCAAAATGGATTATATATCCAGGATACTTCAACTGAAATAATTGCTGCTGCAACAGTGAAAGATTCAACAACTGAACTATGGCATGCACGTCTGGGTCATGCCTCATCTTCTTCTTGCTTACAACATATTAAAGACCTTTTACATATTGATTCGATTTCATATAGTCCTCTAAATCCCTGTAATATTTGTCCTTTGGCAAAACAGAGACGTTTATCCTTTATATCAAATAATACTTTGGCTTCCTGTCCATTTGATCTAATACATGCTGACATTTGGGGCCCTTTCAATACCACCTCAATTACTGGCTGTAAATTCTTTCTAACCTTGGTTGATGATTGCACTAAGTTCACTTGGGTTTACATGTTAAAACACAAGTATGATGTTTTAAGTGTTGTTCCCATGTTCTTTCAACTAGTCTCAACCCAATTCAACAAGAATATAAAAGCCTTCAGATCAGACAATGCCTCAGAATTGTCCTTCACTAAATACTTTGCTGACAGAGGTGTTCATCACCAATTCTCTTGTGTAGCTCGTCCTGAGCAAAATTCGGTTGTTGAAAGGAAACACCAGCACCTCCTCAATGTGGCTAGAGCCTTATTTTTCCAAGCTCATCTTCCACTACCATTTTGGTCCGAGTGCATCTTGACAGCCACATACATCATCAACCCCACACTTTCATCTATCCTTCAATGGTCATCCCCTTTCTCAAAACTATATGACAAGCCTCCTGATTATGATCTACTTCGAGTATTTGGATGCTTGTGCTATGCATCCACTTTATCTCACAATCGACACAAATTTGATCCTCGTGCAACAAAAGCTGTGTTAATCTGATATCCTCCAGGGATGAAGGCCTACAAGCTATATGATCTTACTTCTGGCATCATTTTTACATCTAGAGATGTGGTGTTTCATGAAGGAGTGTTTCCCTTCAAAGAAACTACACTCATCGTTGAACATGATCCTTTTCCTCATCTGGTCTTGCCCAAATGCTTTGATATTTCACCTTCTAGTTCTCCAGAACAGCTCCTTACACAATCCATAACACCTCAAAGAAGCCAAACTGATCATATTGATACCACCCCTTCATCAGACTCTGAAAATAATCTCATCCCTATTACATCTTCCCTAGATACAAATGTTAGTTCTGATCATGAACCAACAAATACACCCTCTACCGAATGTCATTGATACCGATCCAAAAGAGCAGTTTTTAGCCCTGAAATAAGGTGTTTTTAAGCATATTTCTAGAGCAGATTAGTCATATTAGAAGCCTAGATCACCTT
>JBBMEF010000023.1:8831899-8854734 GCA_037832685.1 Sicyos baderoa
ATTTATTTAATTGCCTATTTACCCTTTTCAAATCCTATATAAAGGGTCTCTCTGTACAAGTATTATATCAAGTGAATATACAATAAATCCCTTCTTTATTCCTCTGTCTACTTTATCTAATTCGACATGTCGTTCAATAATGTTGAATGAATGTCGACATTCTTTCACTGTGCTTTATTTATTTATTTATTATTATTATTTTTTTTTGACAATCACTGTTTTAATTAAACTGTGAGGGTTCCTTAATTAGAGCAAGAAGCAAGTTCAACATGTAACGAATTGGGAGAAAACATTAATGCAAATGTCGATATGGATAGAATTTTTTGGATTTGTATTGAGCAAACAAAGTTGTCCCAGAATCGTTAAGATATGAGAAAGATCTTTTGTATATAAGGATGGGACTGATATGAGACATTTTGAGAGATGTCAAAAAATAAAACTATGAGAAGTGATTCCCAAAGTTAACAATATCATATCAATTTGGAAGTTTGTGGTTGTGTTTGACTTAGTGATGAAGATACTTTGTTTGAGGGGAAGATTCGTTGTTTAGATTCAACTATATTTTGGTAAGAATTTGAATTTGTAACCTTTTATTACTAATTATACATTGTGTCCCTAAAATTATGATCTTGTTGACAGATAATTTTAATACAACTTAATTTAAGCTTTAATTGACTTTTAGTTGTATAGATCTAAAAATGTTCGTAATGCTTCTATGCAAATTTGATATCTTTAAATAAAATTGTATTGAGGTTATAATTGTAAACAAAACAAAATTAATTTGTTGGACAAAGTCACATAGTTCAAACCTTCCACCAACTGTCCACATAGACATTTCAAGCTAATGTGTAAATTACCAAAATATAAAAAGACATTGGTACCAACACATAATCTCTAAGACATTCCTAAGACATTTATAAATTCATTCAAAACAAACACAATACTTAAAAGGTTTGGGTTGTGTTGAGAGTCTTACAAAAAAGTAGACATTCTCTTAATTTGTTTCTCGAAATTAGTCATTCTTCTAATTTTGGAAGACAATCCTCTATGGTGCTTGAATTGCTTTTATTTTGGATTGGCCCACGAGATGTGGTTTGGGCCCAAAGTTAGGGCGATGGATCTTTCGATCCAGTATTTGTTTCGAGTCCCAATAATAAGATAGTGAATTTTCTAATATGCTTCTTGGTTTACTTTAAAAAAAAGTTTAATATCTTATGTCTATTGATTCCTGAATTTTACAAAAAAAAATTATAATTAATTTCGTTCAACATAATATCTAATAGACATCAGAGCAATACTCAACCATATAGTTTGACTAAAATTAAGATGTTATAAATTCGATAATCTACTCACCAATGTTATTGAATATATATATATATATATATATATATATATATATATATATATATAATTTGTTTACTATCTAATAAGCTGCATTTAACCGAATTATTGATTATTTGGTTTGTTGTTAATCTATTTTCACTTTATAATCACAAATTCGATCATTGAAATTGATATTTGTAATCTTTTTTTCCCCACTTATACTAAAATAATAATAATAAGCCTCATTTAAACTAGTGTCTTTTAATTATATTTCAAAGAAAAAAAAGGGAAGAAGAAGCCTTTTCAAGTAAAACTTAGTTTTACCTAAAGACTTCATGTCAACTGGCTTAGATGGTTAATTTCCAACTCATGAAATCAATTACTCAATCTACACCATCAAAAAAAAAAAATAATAATAATAAAAAAAAAATATATATATATATATATATATATATATATATATATATGCACATGCACATGCTTGCGAACAATGAATTATTATATTAAAAAAAAAAAAATGAATTATTATATATTTTAAGGTTTTATCATATAAATTCTCATTTTAAAAATAAATTCAAAATTTCTCTAAATTATATGGATGAAATTTACATTTGGACAATTAAAAAAAAAAAAAAAAAAAGAACAGTCGTTAATTACAAATCAAAATGAACCTGTTTCTTCAATTAGGAATATACACACATTTTTTGCAGTAAAAAAAAACAGAAAAGTAGAGAGAAAAAGGAAGCATTAGCGATCGAAAATCATGAGGAATCATTTTGGAGAAGCGGCTCAAGAATAGCAGATCTAGGGTTCTTCATGGGAGGGCCTTTCTCCCTCCGTTCAAGCTCCTCCAATCTAAACGTAATCAACCGATCCCAATTTCCCCCCTCGAACAGCACCCCAGCCTTCCCATCCGTAATCCTCTGCACAATTCCACAGTACATGTAATACGGACTGTTCCGATTCTTCACAATCGCAATCATTCCCGGCAGCAGCAGCGGCAGATCTGGCGGCTCCGCCTTCCGCGAGCTCACCGCAACCGTTTCCGCCCCGGTTTTGGAGCGGTTCGGAGCGGGAGGAGGAGGATTCTCCGCTAGGAATTTCCTTAATCCTTTCTCTCCGCCTGGGAATCCGCCGGTTAGTCCTAGCAATTCCTTGTCGAATCCGTCCTCCGGTACGTTTGATTTGTTGGTGGATTCTGGATCTGAACTTCCGATTTCGGCTGGATTGGACTCGATGTTTCTCTTGAGTTCTTGTTTCAGTCCTTGCTCGCCGTTGCAGAGGCCTCTGCCGCCGAGGAGTTGGGATAAGTCGAATTTGGCGGAGGGGCGGAGAGTGTGGGGGCTTGGTGGGAGGGGGAATTGGCGGCTGAGGAAGCGGCGGTGGTTTTGGCCGAGGAAGGTGGATTTGAGGAGAGGGGTTTGGGGAGATGGGAGGGATATGGAGGACGCCATTGATGTAGCTCTTTCACTGTTTTCTTCTTCTTTATCGATAATGTTTGTGTGTTCAATTCATCATTTTCCTTTTAAATAGGAAAGAAAAAAAAAAAGGAAAACAAAAATCTGGATTATGATTTTTTTTTTTTTAATGATTTTTTATTTTAAATGAAAATGAAACGCTAAATTATCAAATATATCCTTAAACTATCACATTTTTGTCAAACTTATGTCTGAACTTTAAAAAGTTTCAAAAAATACCCTTAAATATGGAAGAAAAAAATATGTGGATTATGATTTTTTATTTTAAATGAAACTTAAATAATTTCAATTTTTGTTAACTAAATTATGGATTAAGTTTCGTCTATAATATACTTCGGGGTCTATTTACTACGTTTTGCGTGCTAAGTTTTTTTTTTTGAAATACAACCAATCAAGATAATTAACGCTCCATCAATTCATTCATTAAAACATATGTAGTTTTATGTATAAGTGTGTAGAGGTACTTTTAATAAACAATCATATTCGATAAATGACGAAAATAAATAATTTAAATATCAATTTAAATTTTTATATAAATTAAATACTTTCTCATTTGATATTTTAATGATTTTTTATTTTTATAATTTTACTACAAATATTGTAATTATGTTGTGGGGGAGAAGGTCGAAGAAGAACGAAAAACCCACTTTGAATGTTAGAGACTTCAATGAGGGGAGGTACATAGTACCCAAGTCCAATAAACTTTACCATTAGAGAAAGCATAACTAAACTAACATTAATATACTAAATATTAGTCGTAACTAAAATATAATCTATTACTCTTTAACAAATACCAAAAAAGGGTTGTTTAAAAAAAATATATATATATAAAAAAAAGGTTAGTAGAACATTGATATTATTATTTCATGGTAATTAATTTTAACATCACATCTCAAAACTTGGTATTTGGTTTTCATTTACACCACTCAAATTTAAATTAAATTGATGAAATAAAACAGTTAGAGGTCAAAATTGAGGATAATGATAAAAGTTCAGCATAGTTATAAATATGTGGCATACATTTGATTGGAGTGTGATATGATATCTATCAAGAAAATAAAATTGAGTGGATGTGATTTGTGGAAAGGGGTGAATGTGGGGCTACTACCAAATTTCCCTGGCTAAAAAGATGCCCAATAAATTATGAAGTATGCAAGAAAACATGTGAAGAATATGATCCAACAATCTGGGCAACACTTGTCAATCTACTAGCGATGGTCTCGCCGATCACTTCAATGATTAAGATTACGATCAACGATATTTAGTATTGAAATAAATCATGGAAATTAAAGAAAAAATAAAATTAAAAAGACGCCCAATAACCTTCCCATATTCTTGAACTAAAAGGAAGAATATGGGTATTACTTTTTAGTCTTTTTTAATTTTCGTGTTTTAAAATTAAAAAAATTTATTTGGAACATTTGAATGGTAGTTAGATCATTTAGTTTACTTATTTTAAAAAATTAAACTTACATAAAAATTTAAAAGTAATCTCTTCATTAATATATTGATATTTAAAATAAGTCTCATCATTTTTATCTATATTATTTTATGTAACTAACGATTTTGTTAATTATAAAATAAACATTATTTAAATATAAAAAATGTTCAAATTTGAAATATAAAAATCAAATTAAAATTAAAATTTAAACCTATGAATTAAAAATGTATTTTTCCCTTTTATAGTTTATTTTTATTTATAAACTCTCAGTTTTACACGATAAAAATAAAAGGCAAATGTGTTGTAATTTTCACCCTAATTTTTACAAATAATAAATTAAAAAACTTAAAATTCACCTGTTGTTTCAAAATAATAATAAATAATAATAATAATAATAATAATAAAACAAAGAAGAAGAAAAAGATGAAGTCACACACAAAAGAATTGGTTGGTTCATGCCGCAACTAAATAAATGTTTTACTCTTAAATTTAAGGTAAAGAAAATAGTTAATTTTGTGTAGGAGCGTATGGAATCATATGAACCAAATTTAAATTTTATGTATACTATAATAGTACTTATAATTTAATTACTAAAAGAATAAGTTAATTTATGAGTTTAATTCTAACCCCTAGTGCCCCAAAATGAGATTAGTGGTTGCCATCCACCACTCCCTCAAAATGAAATTGTGAACACCAATGCATAATTTGTCTCGATACAGAGGTTATTTATTATGCTTGAATCAATAAGATGGTTATAACGAGCAAAAATGGTTAAACAAATAGACACTCAACAAATTTAATTCGGACAGTTAAAACAAAGAAATAAAAAGTAGTTGAAGTTGTCAATAACCATTCAAGCAAGTTCCTTAATGTGCATTTCTAATAGCACACCACATTAGAACAAAAATTAAACATAGGCTTTTATATAATACTTGTATTCGAATAGTAATGAGGTTGGCATAATGCTTTGTGAAAAGTGAATATGCATGTGCTAAGTGTCCATAAAAGCAAGTTCGTGAGTGTTTGTGCATGCTGGTGATATATGTGTAAGGGAAGATACTCACAAGAGATTAATGAAAGTGTACACGTGCTCTTGTGGTTGTAAGCAAATTGTTGAACCACGTAAATCTCGGTATTTGCTCCCATTAATATTCATTTGATTCATTTTTCACCATACAACTTTCATTAGCTTCATTTTACTTTATTCACCAAAAATCTATAAGATAATGAATAATAATCATGAAAGTACACCATAAAGTTTAACTAACAAGAATTTAAAGCCTATAAATAACAAACTTTTGTGTTTATAAAAGAATGAAGTTCTAAAAGAATAAAACATGGAAGAATCTTAGGGAGAAAGGGAATGGTAGCAAACAAAGAAAGTGGATGTAGAAAAGTTATTATAAAAGAGATTCTTATTTTGTTTCTTTGCCTCTTGAGCATCCACATTTGCTTCATATTCACAAGGAATAGAAAGGTTCTTACTTTTCTCAAAAAAAAAAAAAAAAAAAAAAAAAAAAGTTCTTACTTTATGATACCATAACACCTACAAATTGAAAAGGAAGAAAAAAAAAGTAGAATAAAGGAGGGAAAAAAACAATTTTATGCAAGAATGTGGATGAAGGAAGAAAAAAAAAGTAGAATAAAATTTTATTTTAGTAATTAATTATTTATTCATTTAGTAACGACTACCTTCATCTATTGGTGATTTTAAATTCTTATATAGATAGACATGTAATGATGTAAAAGTTGAAAAATCATAAGATTGCATTAAATTTTTTTGTTGTAACAAAGTGAGTGTGAACAAAATAATTATTTATGCAAATGCATGAAATTATTGTTAAAAATCATCGAAATCCTTAAGATGTAATAATTAAAAAGTTAGAGTGAATCTTAAGAAAAGTAGGTAAACAAGTATTCAATGTTGAGTTCTTTGTAAGCATTATCGTAATATAATTATTGCACTCAAAATAGATAAATAGTGTCTCTATTTTTTTTTTTTTTTTTGAGAGCCTTGAAGTCTTCAAAAAAAATATTTGTTTCCAAGTTAAATTGAAAACTTTTTATTGTCTCTTAAATTTGAATTTTGGAACTAGCGCATATGCTTTATATTGATGCAAAGCTTCGACTCGCAATGAAAAAACTTAAATTAATATATACATATTTCTTCAGAAAATATTGAAAATAATATCTCTTCAATTTTAAATTGCTTATTGGGAATCCTTTCTTTACCTGAATTATAATGATCGTAGAACTAAAAAAAAACAGTTATGAAAATAATAATGAAAAGTTACATTTTTAGTCCTTAAATTTGAGATCGAATTTCAATTTAGTTTTATGTTTAAAATTTTAATATTTTTATTCTTAATATTTTAATAATACTTTTTTTTGTGTAATACTACAAAAAATTGGAAGATTCAAATTAAAATTTCCGTAGTTACTATTATATCGAGATGTCGTTGAGGTATTACTTTTGTTACCTTCTTTAATTGATCGATATATTTATTTTTTTAAAAAATAAAATTTACGTCAAAACTATAATAATCATTTTGTTAATATATTAATTTTTTTTAATACATATCAAAGTATCAGAGTAGAGGAGATAAATACTCATTTTTAGATCAAACTTGTGACACTAATATTAAACGGATATGTAATCAAACAATAAAATTATTGGAGTACTGACCCATTTAATTAATATATTATATTTTAAAATTAGTCTAATCATCGATATTACTCGTAAAACTAGGAATTTGTTATCTATCATAACCCATCCCACCAGCTTTTGATTTACTTTCTTAACCTTTTTTCTTTTGTATGTATAATGATACCTCCTTTTTAACCTAAAACCCACAAAAATTCAACAACCAATCTCTCTCTCTCTCTTCCATATAAATCCCCTCTTTCTCTCTCTCCTCTTCACTTCAGTTCTCGGACTCAACGACTCCACTCTCTCTCCGATCAAATTCTCCTCTCCCGTTGTTGAAGATGAGTTCCAAGATCTGCAGATCCGCCTCCAGCGCCGCCAGGTCCATCCTCGCCGCCTCCCGGAGCTCCCGCTCTTTCTCCACTGGTAATATCGTCTCTGTTTGATTCGTCTTTCTTTAGTTTGATCCTTTGCATCTCGCTTCTGGTTGCTGTCTTGTTCTCTGATGCGGCGTTTCTTTGTTCGTTTAGCAATTATTGTACCTGAAATGAATAGATCTCAGATTATGACTGTTGTATTGGTCTATTTGGCTAATTTCTGCTTTCGGAACTGTGATTTGCTTTTGGATTTCACTGTCGGTTTTGATTGTGTCTTTGTGCTGTATACACGGTGATTGTGAGTCTGGAGAATTGAAATTGTAGATTGTAGCTTCGTGTTTGCTTTGCTCTGATGACGCAGGATTTATTTGTTTGTTTAGGCGAGTATTTTCAATCTGAAATTGCTGAATCTCTGTTTACGATTGTTATATCGGTTTTTCTGAGTGCAAATAGATAGAGATTGTGAAACGGATGGTTCGGAGTAATTGAAATTAGGGATTTTAGCTTTTTGTTTCAATGTCGATTTTGTTTATGTGCATGCGTTGTAGGCTGAATGTGAATGACTCCAGTTTATTGAAATGAGAGCTAACTTTTCTGGTTTGTGTTGATTCAATGGCAGGAGGAAGAATCATAGGTTCCGCTGCTGCAGTTTCACTAAGGGAAAAGTTGCCAGCTCTTGCTTCAATTTATGAGAATGTCGGTTCCAGACACGCATCTAGAGGATGGATTTCAGGACTGCTTGCCCTTCCTGCAGCAGGTTCAATTGACAAAACTCTTTATGTTAAAATCTTCATTGATTCTGAGAAAATGCTATAAATTTCTTACATTTGATGGTGTATTATTATTGAAAAGAAGGATGAGCCTCCCTCTTGATCCATCTTAGATTTAGAAAATGAGATATAGAAGATAAAATCTTCGAGTTTTTTTCACTCTTATGTCGTGATACAACGATGTACTGAATGGGGACTTTGCAAGTGCAATCCTTTTTCTCTTCCTCCACCCTCTTCCATTATTTGGGTCCACATTCCTAACTTGAGCTTATTTTTTTTTTCCTCTTAATGTAGCTTACATGCTCCAGGAGCAGGAAGCACATGCTGCAGAGGTAATATAATAAACTTCGATTCTTGGTTCTTGTTTTCCTTATCATTAATGAATAGTTATTGATCTTTATACATTACACTTACATACTTTCTCATAACTTCTCTCAGCTTGAATGCTCCTTTATCGCCATCAAGCCAGATGGTGTACAGAGAGGGCTGGTAAGACCAAGTGTACCCTTACATTGTTTTTCTTAATACCAATTCTGATTTTATTGGCCCGGTTTGATAGATTTGACAGCTCTGTTTTATTTCACTTTTGTATCTTGTATTAGTATGCAAGATTTCTATCCCAACCCACATAAGGATAGAACTTTAAAAAAAGGGTGCTTGTATTACTCTGTACTGATTTTGTTACTGTTTCTGTTAGACTGATTGGGAAAGGTGTTCAAATATTTATCTGATCCAATACTTGTGTAATGTGCAACAGATTGCAGAAATCATATCACGTTTTGAGAGGAAAGGATTTAAACTCGTAGGCATCAAAGTTATTGTTCCTTCAAAGGAGTTTGCTGAGAAGCATTATCATGATCTGAATGAAAGACCCTTCTTTAATGGTCTCTGTGAATTTCTTAGCTCTGGCCCCGTCATTGCAATGGTTAGTCCGAACCCAAAATTTCTCTTTGATATTGCTTTTGAGCTTGGATCATTGGATGAACCTCAAGCTTTTTAATTCTACAGGTTTGGGAAGGTGAGGGAGTGATCAGATATGGACGTAAACTTATTGGAGCAACAGACCCACAGAAATCTGAGCCTGGAACCATCAGAGGAGATCTAGCTGTTGTAGTTGGCAGGTAATTTTAATTTTTAATTACTTCATCTAGCTTCCATGCCTTTTGGTTACAATAGTTAGCCCACATACTTTAAGAATAAGAAACAGAACTGAGAGTAACTTTCTGAGCCAACTTCTTCAAATACTTATTAACTCATTTCTCCCATGTAAATATCTTATGCCAAAATTACGATATTAGAAGTCGTGATGTTGCTTTAAGAGTCAAGATTGTCAATCACGTGCACTCAACATTCTTTTTTATTTTTTTGATATCTGTCTGGGCCAGCTTTCGGCACCTCGACTAATGTCATGGGACATACTGTGTGATCCTACAACATTTGGATGCTAAAGAAACCTATAGTAAAATAATTCCTAGGTAGTTGGTCATCATAGATTGAATCCATCACCTTATGCACTCCAAGATTCTCTTTGACCAATTGAGCCAGCCGTTCCATGATGGTTGTGCACTCAACATTCATGGGATTCTCGTATGAAGCATTAAAATATATCAATAGTTATTGTTTGAAAACACTTTTGTTTCTGTAGTCCTTAAACTTAAGTCTTTAACAATTTAATGTGTGAGGTTAATGTGCATTAACAATTGGATTCAAGTAGTTCAAGGACTTTTTAAAAAAAAACTATAGCTATTCATCATATCCAAATAGACCATATACCATACATTTCATGGAAGACAACTGGCCGGCCATTGATTCCTAATTGTCATCCAAATGTCTTGTTTTACTTGTAAAACAAATTTTGATTTTTTGTTTTTAATAATGACCAGTTTATACAAACTTTGACTATTCTTACATGACAGACCGTCCCACCTATAATATTTTGTTGATAAGAAAACTTGTAGGAAATTAATTCCTAGGGAGGAGGTGGTCCCAACCAACTTTTTGGTTTTTGAAGACCTTCTTGACCACTAAGTCAACTTATAGATGGTTGATAACAGTATTAGATTGAGTTCCATCTTAAAACCACTATTTGACAGAATAACTCATACATCGTATAAATGTTGCAAGCTCGCCTTACTTTTCTAATATGGAGTCTTCAACACTTTGATTTTATATAGGAACATCATCCATGGAAGCGATGGACCAGAGACTGCGAAAGATGAGATAAACTTGTGGTTCAAACCAGAAGAATTGGTTAGCTACACAAGCAATTTAGAGAAATGGATCTATGGAGATAACTGATGAGTTTTCCTTTCCCTCTTTTTTTCTTTTATCAAAATCTTCTTTTTGGCTCTTACCCAAGCTAGGCCCCGGCTGGTATTTTCATAATTAAGCCAATAAAATTAATGTATGTGCTGGGCTGAGGCTCGCGATGGCTCATTGATATGCCACAAACAAACAGTTTTTTAGAGTATTATTTACAAACAGTCCGTAGAAGGAACATAGTTGCTGATATAATAAGCAGATTTTGATTCACTAACTCTTTCCATTTTTTTTTCATTCTAAGAAAATTATTAGAATAGTATGGTTCCAACTAAAAATAGATCGACAATCCAATAATTCATCTATCTTATTTTTGGAGGTTTTCTTATCTTATTTTTTCAATGTGAGATTCCCAACATGTCTCCATAATATAGTGTTTTTTTGAGTTCACCACTTTTGAATCATATCTCAATTTCATTTTATTGTATGAAATACTTGTTTGAGTTTAATGAGCTCTTGATACCATATTTAAAACCGATCATGATGGAGTGATTTTTAGTGGTTAAGAGGGTCTTAAGTAAACTAAAATAGGATAAGTTCAATCCATGGTGGATCTAGAAATTTTGTTTTGGGTTTCCTTTATATTTAAATGTTCTAGTACTTAGTGGTATCATGTATGACCTAGTAACCAATAAATTACATGTTTGAATCTCTCAAACTTTTAAGTGTTATTAATCAAAAAAAGAAACTTAGTTCATAACTAATATCGGATTAGTAATACACTTTAATAAAAATGATATTGTTGTTTTATTAGTTCAATAAGGATATCAAAATTAGTTCAACAACATTTAGATAGAAGATTTGAATCTAGTACAACATAGACATTTCATTCCAATTGAGCTAGACTTTTTTTTTGGTCGTGACTATTAGTGCTAGTTTGCATGTATCTAGACTCTTTTTTATCACGTATTTAAAAGGGTATGTTTTTAACAAGAATTTAAAATTTAATTTTTTTTATTAAATCATGGATTTTCAATAATATTTAATTGGTAATGAATCTTCAATTTCGTTTTTAATAAGTTTAATGAATAAAAAAATGAAGTTTGCACCAATTTAATTCAAGTGTTTTCGATCAAGTTTCAACGCAATTTTTTTTTTTTTTTTTGTAATTATTATTACAAATCTGCAACACAACAACATCGAATTAGGGGAAGATGCCCATGGTCAAGGATCCTACTATTTTCTCATAATAAAAAAATAAAAAGTCATTCAAACATTTATAAGATAGGTAAACTCTTTTCACCTCAAATTACTTTTGAAATGAATGCACATATTATTTAACCCTGATTAATTGTAATGATTTGAGATGCAACAATAAGAGAATGATGAAAGTTATCGTTGAAAAATTGATGTTTGAAGAATTTCATTATTGAAGAAAAAGGTGTGAATGCTACATTGTGTTGCACCACATTACAAACCTAAACATTAACAATAATCAATATATAGAAAATCAATTCTAACCTAATGAACCCATTAGGCCACAATATTCTAACACTAATATACTTGTCGCATTATATTTTTAGATTTTAGATTTATATATATTTATAGTATTAAACTTTTAATGAAAATAGTGACGAGTTTATGAATTTCTTTGATATCCAAATGTTAGGATTCAACTGTATGTCCCGTGACATTAACTGAAGTACACATAAACTGATCTGAATAGTCAAGAATATCAAAAACTTAAATAAAACAATAATTGTACGACATCAAAATATACTTAATGACCAAGTAGTCATGAATTTGAATCTTTGTATATTCGGTTTGTAGAACCAAAAAAATAAATAACTGTTATATATTTTTCCTATTATAATATATTGGGATCTTTTATTCATGTTTTTTTTTTTTTTTTTTAATTTTTTTTTAGAATTGAATATATATTTTTCTAAATGAATCTTTTATTCATGGATTAAGGCTTTAAGCCGCTTCAATTCTAAAAAAATATATATATATATATTGATGATAAAAATAAATCAATGTATTGTCAACAAAACCATGTATTTGTCAATTATTATTAAATTAACAAAAACATATATATAAAAAAAAAGGTTTAATCAGACGTTTTAGGACGTTAAATGTACGTTGGTTTTAAAACTTAAATTAATTAGTTTAAAATAAGCCCCAATTCGTTTTAGGACTTTTCAAAAAAAAAAAAAACGTTTTAGGAAAAAAAAAAAGAAAGAGAGTATATAGAAAATATCTGGTGAAAATCAGTAGTTTTATATTAATTAATTTGATAGAATAAAATCATATAATTAATTTTAGTAAAATAAAAATCTAATTAAAAGATTATATTAATTTTTTATCCCCATTGAACGACGTCGTTGCTTTCCCTATATATATACAGCCCTCGCGGGTTAAGAATTGACTCTCCCGCGAAGCTGAGGAATTCTTCATCTGTCTCGCAATTCCTGTGCCCCAATCTTTCACCGGTGTTTCTCCGATGAGTTTCTCCGCCGAAGAATCATATTCTTTTCTAGAGGTGAGTTCTTTTTTCACCGTTTGGATCTTTGTTGCGACGATAAAAACCCTAGATGTTGGCTTGCTATTTTGCTATTTTGTGATTGTTGTTGTTGTTTGATGTTCTGCGAAAGGCGGAGTAGATTATTGATCCTTAACGTATGTGTTTATTTGTTATGAAATTGAGTGCGAGTAGATTTCTTGGATCTGTTCGGGAATATTGCCTCATTGATTATGCATTTATTTGTTATAAGGTTGAGGACGAAAGTTTTCTTTGTTCGATTAGGGTTTTGTCGTTGAATGCGTGTATTTGGTTGCTGTTTCTATGGTTTTCACGACGTGATTTTTTTTTTTTTGGCTTTTCTTCGATTTTGTTCGCTACTGTTGATTCTGAAACCTAGACAAGAATCTGAATGCTTTTTTTTTTTTTTTTTTTTTTTTGAGTTTTCAGAGGTCTAGTGTCTTGAATTTCGCTGTAGATATCTTTTGAGTAATTTTCTGAACGAACTGTTGTGAGCCAGTACCTAATTTTGCTTGAGTTATTTGATTCTGAGCCACATTGTTGCCGATTGTTTCTGCTCTAGTTCATATTGTTACTTTCAAATTTAATCGAATTGTTCCGTGCCTTAGTTTACCGGCTCATTGTTCAATCTTGTGTTAGATGGCTAAACCACTTTCTGCTGAAGCAATTGCTATAAATGAGAAGAAGATGGGCATGACTTTAGGTTTGTTTTCTGAAATTCTTGCATCAGTACTTCCGTGTTTGTATGCTTCTTGATAATTTATTGATTACTCTTTTTCATTATTTTTTGCTGATTTAGATGACATTATCAAAATGTCCAAAACTACTGGGAATAAAGCTAAGAAGCAGAGAAGATTTCCGGTAAGAGACTGTTTTCTATTGTGTGCGGTTAACCTGAGCAGTTCATTTTTTTGAAATTGGAAGTTTCCTTTTTATTACTATGATTTTGTAATAATGATTTATCTCTTTCATGCAGAACAAAATGCAGAGGTTTCCAATCAATGCTACTCAAGATAGAGTTAAGAAGTTGCAGGACTCGAGATCTTCTCTAAGACAGGTTTGTACAATTATTTATCTTGAATATAATTTATTCTACCCATTTTGTATGATTGGGTCTGAATTTTCATTTTGTTCAGGGCGCTTTTGCCACAAGAAGGTCAAACTTTCAAGGGAATCTGTTCGCCTTGGCAACCGAGGTTGCAAGAAAGGCGGCAATTACTCCAATTCGGCCTAGAGTATTTAACCACAGGGCCCCAAATTGGAATGCGACAAGGTAATTGCTGTATTTTTTCTAGCCTATTTTGACGACCTTTTGAAGCTACAATATTAGGAAAAGAAAATAATGTTTAGAGAACAATATTTGAAAATTGGTGGCTGGTTGGTTTAATATGATATTCAATGTCATGGCAGGTAAATCATGTTTATACAAAATTGATGACTTCCACAATGTCCATCAAGTTTTACTATATGAAGTCATCGACGATATTTGTTGGTTGCACTTGCTACAACTGTGTTAAGTTTTTGCTTCAACCAGTTGAATAGGAGTGGAAGTATTTCCAATTATATTGTTTCTTCCATGCGGACTGGGAATCGATTCTGCTCTATCTTAATTTGGGTTTGAAATGCATCGAGTTTATCTTTTCGTTTTCTGATGAGTATGTGATTGGTGGGAGTTTACAGAAGATTGGGCAAAGATAATTTGGAAAGCTTGCATGAATTTGACTGCTGCAACTATCTGGAATAAGTGTTGCTAAAAGAGCTTTTGTGTGCTTTGGACGAGTGTGTATAGTTTTTAGCTTTTGCTTCTAATTAAACGTGTTAGTCTTGGATTACTCCAATTTTTTTATAGTCAATGCCTAGCATTTGAGAAGGCCTTGGACAGTTAACCCTTTTGGTGTGAGGATGTGGTGAAAGCTGCTTTATAAGATGTGATGTTCTAACACTATAGAGGATGAAGATAGTAGCACCATCCCTTAAATGATTGTTCCGCAATAGTAGTTTTGTTCCCCATGCTCAAAGTCCGATGTGGTTAAATTTCATTCCTGGTGGATATGACAATTGACATCTCCATTTGCTTCAATAGGAAGTTGCAGTGTGTCAGAATTTTCACATCTTTTTATCTTTTCTATCGAAGCGTCTAGTTTCCTTGATTCACTTGGTGTTCCTATTTCTTCTCCTATCTCATCTTGGTGTTCCTATTTCTTCTCCTTTCTCATATTGGGAAGGAATGTCACGTCAGCCAGCCCTCCAACCATCATGTTTTGACAAATTATCAAGTTCTTCTTGACTAACTATGACAGACTGACAGTAAATGAACTTTGGAAAATTTTCCACTTCTGAACCAAATGACTCTCTTTTCAAATCCCTCTAGTCAGCATGGCCCATGGAATATGCTATTTCATCATCTTAAATAAAACCATGGCAAATTGAAATTTTGTTTGTTGCATGTAAACAAGGGCTCTGTACTTCTGCTAGTTTCCTTGATTCCCTTGGTTCCTATTTCTTCTGCTTTCAAATCCTGTATAGGAACATCAGCCAGCCCTCCAACTATCATGTTTGACGAATTTCAAAGTTCTTGACTAACTATGACGGCAAATGAGCTTTGGAAAAAGTTTCTACTTCTGAACCAAATGATTCTTTTTAAGTCCCTCTAGTCAGCATGGCCAGTGGAAGACGCTATTTCATCATCTTTAATAGAACCTTGGCGAATCGAAACTTGTTTTTGTTGCAAGTAAAACAAGAGCTCTGTACTTCTGGCAATTTTGTAGTTACATAATCCTGCAATAACAAGAGTGCTGAAGAAATTATGAGCCGTTAGTTAAAACGTGTTGAACAGGGGAATTTATGGCTTCTTCTTTCTGGGGTATTGTGTAGAGTTTGTGCCTAGTCACAATGGATCTCATTAGTTTTGCAAAAGTTCACGCCGCTGCTGCTCTTAAATCGTATCCTTGTTGAAGCCTTCATTTTCTGGTTCAAGTGTTCTGAACAGGAATCATTTTGAAGTAGATTTTCTGTTTATTAGTAGTTCTAGACTGGAATGGAGCTTTTCAATGTGAATTTAAGCAATCAAAGTATGTGGTGTTTGATTTGAGGTTTGGGGGTCATGCTATATTACCGGAAAGTGCTTTGTTTGGATCCGATCACAAGCGTAACATATTTTGTGTCAATTCACATTTTTTGATGCCTGCTTACTCCGGCTCTGATGCATCCTACTTGTACTCATGGATAGAACTTGTTTTACCTAGCACGGCAGGTTTGTATACAAATTATGTTTATTCTGTTCAACAATTTCAACAATTTCTTGTTACAGGGTTGAAGCTCCTCCACCACCTGTTCAGAGGAGACCATCCATTGCCAAGGTAATATGGCAACAATTTCTTTTCAGCCACTTTGATTTTAATGGAAATTTGGAGTGCGGTAATTGTTTTGTTGTTTACGCATTTACTAGTTTCCCTACTAGGTGTTGAATTTATATCAGGGGAATTGTCACAAAATAATTAAATGTAAATAAACTTTAAAGTATTTGCATCTATCGTCGTTAATACGTTTTAATACTGTATTATAAATACTCTTAAATACAATATTGTGTGTTATAAATACTCATAAATACAATATTACTCTTATATATTCATGATGACTATGGATGCTAATTTTTTTAATAGTGACTATTTGTAATTATTTTCTACATTTGACTAGTCTTCTAAGTTTCACTTCATTGCCCGTAATTTCTAGTGTCTGTTTGGTCTCTACTAGAGAAGTTGCTCATCAATGGAGACGATGAATGTAAGTGTAGATGACATTAGTATGATTTCATTTTTGTGGTCCTGTCTTTTCTCTGTAGGTTACTGCACTTGCTCAGCCACGAATGAATGCTACGGCAAAACAGAGGCCACAGACGCTCGACTTGCTGTTTGCCAAGATGAAGAAGCAGAGGTCGAGGGCATTGTCACGGCCACAAAATGGCACTACACAACAGCGTAATGGTGGGCGCCAGCAGAAAATACCTTCATAGAGAAGATTCAGTCTCGATAACTGAAGAATTACACAGAAAGAAGTGTCGTGCAAATGTAGATGATAACTGCTTTCTCACTATCGCCTGATAGTGAGTGATATATAGCTAATAATCTAGTTGTTTCTTGTCATTTTCTTAACCCCAAACATTTTGGTGCCTGTTTTAGGATTTTTCTGGCTTTCATTATGGACCCTGAATACTCTATAGATTTGTAGCATCTGCAGTTAACATGAATTAAACTTGAAACATATGGCAAAGTACAGGTCTGTTGCACTTATATCGTTACGTTAACAAGGACTTAAAATCCTTTTAAGCCTAGTTTGGTAGTCTTTTTTGGTTTTTTTGGAAATCAACTAAATATAATCAACCAAACTAGAACTGTCATTCTCCAAGGGGAGGTAAAGACTCATTTTCAATCGAGGGAATGGAAACCTGCTTGACTAACAAGTCAACAACCTTATCATAAAGTTTATTATAATAAGAAACACACAATGCCAAAATAAGCCATTAACAGTTTAAAAAAGGCCAAAGTTAAAAATGATCATTGTGAACCTAATATTTTTAAGTTTGTGACTACTAAATTTTTGGTAAGTCTATTAAAAATAGTAGAGTTCCATTGACATCATATATGAACGTTTTTTTTAGTAGAAATTGGGGGAAGGAGAATTGCAATGCCGGTCCAGGGATAGAACTCGTGACCGTGGAGTGAGAATGGATTAATACCAAACCAAATAACCAATCGCGCCACATATCCATACTTATTTAAATTTTAACTTATGAATATATTTTTGGGAAACTTATTTTTTTTTGTCCCTATCTTTTGAAATTGATAAATGTCTTTTGAGTTTCCATTTTAATTATCATTTTTATAAACAAAATTCATGTGAGCAACATAATATCCACATCATCAATTTATTGTATTTTAAAATTAATTTAGTCATTATTCTAGTCAGCATTCCATTATCTAAAGGACTAATATGAAGCATTATTAAAATGTCAGGAATGAAAGTGCTTGATTTTGAAACGTAAGGACCAAAGTGAAACTTCAATCAAAAGATAGGGACCAAAAAGATAGTTTTCCTATATTTTTTTTGTTACACATTTTATATATGAGATTTTTTATGAGGCGGCGATATTGAGAGAGAGTAAGAGATGGATGTGACACTAAGTTGTAGTAACAAAGAAGAGACGACAAAAAGAAAACGAAAAGGTTCGAACGAAAAAGATAAACAAGATTTATACTACTTAATTCAATCAATTGAACTGGTAATGCGACTAACGGTGTAGTATAGCTATGAATAATTTAGATGGTAGGAAGACAAGACTTTATTGATTAAAGTCCCTCTATTGCAAATCGCAGCATTACGCAAGTATACGTAGTCGAGAGTGCAGTAAGTGATAAGTATTCATATTTTATCGATCCCACAGAGATTGATGTCTAGACTTAATACTTTTAAGAACGGAGTCAAAAGTAAAATAAAGAAAAGATTTTGGGTTTTAAAGATAGTTTGGTTTTCAAATACGAAAAGTAAATACAATCAAATAAACATGCAATGCAATGAGTAGAAATTTACTAAACAATCCTAGAGGATATTAAGCGCGAGGATAGCTAATGCAACTCTTACTTCCTACACAATTGATAACGAATAGTTATTGTACAATCCTATCATAGCATACTGAGTCTATATGCACATCTTTCTTTCAAAATATTGCTAAGACTCAAAGCACGAGGTCAAATAGGAGCAGCAGAAAGTGTTTATTCATATTAATAATATAATGAGTTGAGAAGAGATGCAATAAGTGAAAGAAGTTGAGAAAATAAAGAGACAAACAAAGGATTGGAAAGAACATTAGCAAACATGAGCAGTTGTTGGGGGGTGGGGTCTGAGATCAAGGTTGCTGGTGGGCATCCATGTAGCCAGCATCCACCAAAACCTTATCTCGCTTGGCATTTTCAAGGTCTTGATCCACCATCATCTTCACCAGCTTCTCAAATCCAACCTTAGGCTTCCATCCCAACACCTTCCTCGCCTTGCTCGCATCACCTTTCAGACTATCGACCTCGGTCGGCCGCAAATATCTCTTATCAATCACTACATGATCTTTCCAACTCAATCCTACATACCCAAATGCCACCTCCAGGAACTCCTCCACCGTGTGCGAATCCTCCGTCGCAACGACATAATCGTCGGCTTTCTCTTGCTGCAGCATCATCCACATTGCTTCCACATAGTCCCCTGCAAACCCCCAATCTCTCGATGCCTGCAGATTCCCCAAGAACAGCTTGGTCTGAAGCCCAATCTTGATCCGCCCCACAGCCCGAGTGATCTTCCTCGTAACAAAATTCTCTCCTCTACGGGGAGATTCGTGGTTGAATAGTATCCCATTGCAAGCGAATATCCCGTACGCCTCACGGTAATTCACGGTATACCAATGCGCAGCGCATTTGGATGCGGCGTAAGGGGATCGAGGATGGAAAGGCGTAGTCTCGGACTGAGGCGGCAGCGTGGAGCCGAACATTTCAGACGATCCGGCTTGGTAGTAGCGGATGTGAGTGCGGCCAGTGGCGGCAATGTGGGATCGAACAGCCTCGAGCAAACGGAGGGCACCAGTGGCGACGACGTCGGCTGTGTAATCCGGAATTTCAAAAGAAACGGCGACGTGTGATTGAGCAGCGAGGTTGTAAACCTCATCGGGGAGGATGATATCGAGCCACCTGCGAAGAGAGGAGGCGTCGGTGAGGTCGGCGTAGTGAAGCTTCATTCGCGCCTTCTCAGCATTGTGAGGATCGATGTAGATGTGGTCGACTCTCTGAGTATTGATGTTGGAAGATCGCCGGTTCAATCCATGCACTTCGTAGCCCTTCTCCAAAAGAAACTCGGTCAGATACGAACCATCCTGCCCGGTAATGCCCGTGATTAACGCCTTCCGTCGCTTCTCCTCAGCTGCGGCGCCCATGGATGCCATTGCCAATCACACGGATCTCACACAAATCACTCTAAATATATACATTTATGTTTATCAATTTTTATTTATCTATTTCAAACAGGGTTACAATTAACAAAAAAACAAATAATACAAAATTGATACAATTTATTTCTAAATTTTATTTATTTTGGTTATATTTATATATATATATATATATATATATATATATATATATAATTAAAAAGTATAATTATCTTTTTAAAATTTATAATTCATGAAATTAAACATTTTTTTGTTGAGATTATAATAATTGGAGGGTGGGAGAGATTCGAACCCAAGACTTCAAAATCATTAGGTGTACAGTAATGTGGGTTGAGTTATTACTCTATTGTCCATGAAATTAAACTTTAATATAAACAATTTTGTTATATAAATTAAAATCAAGGGAATTTGCATGTATATTACAAGGCAAACAAATTGAATAAATAGTAACTTTTTGAAAATATTTGCAAATATAGTAAAATCAGATTGATAGACTCAATCAATAGTGTTTGATAGAGTCTATAAAAAAAAAGTTGTTATATTTGCAATATTTTTAAAAAGTTGCTATAATTCTAATGTATGGTAAGAAATTTGTTATACGGTGCAAATTTCCTTAAAATTATTTTAAATTAAAGTAAAAATTATATAAATATTGTATGAACATTATTGGAATATTAGGTAAATTTATTTCATGTCAAATACCATTCCTATAAAAGAAACACATTTATCTAAATATTCCAAAATATTCCTACAAAATAAACATAGTCATCTGTGATTCCGGACATCTGACATTATAATATTGGATTAAGCAACAAGCTCTATTTGGTAAACTGTATCAAATGTTTAAATTATAATATTGGATTTCAAAACTTTTGGGCCCCCTAGTCCCTTCAGCCGTCCCTTCTGGTCTTAAATTTAGAATTAAATAATATTAGGTAGCATTCCCACGATGATATCATTCATGTTATTCATGAATTTAATGACATGTTTGAAAATTTAATATTTCACAAAAAATTCATCGTATAAAAATTATTATTCTTCAATGTAGTATAGTATAATATGTTGTAGGATCATATAAGATACCATTTTTTTCTTTTTGATCTTTCTACCAAGCCTTTTTTTGGACAAAAAGAATCTCATTACTAAAACCAGCAATCTTGATGCTTAACTTCCCCATTGAGGTAAAACCACTAACGAGGTCATCTCCCGAGAACTTCAATCCTAAATTACACGTTGGAGAGTGACTGAAACAAAGAGAACCCATGAGAAGCAACAAGTAAGCTCGAATCAAGACCAAACCTAATCAAGGAATAATCTAATCCCAAAGGAGGCAAATTAAACTTAGTCAACACCTTCTCGATAGACTTATGAAGAACTTTGGTTAATAATTTGTGGAACATCTAAGCTATTGAGGTACGTGATATTGGAAGAAATACTCAGTAAAATCTTCAGAAAATGCAGTCCATTAGTTACGCTCGTCAACGACTTCAAGATACGGCTGTTTTAATATGGTTTTAGATATTCTCCTATTTTCTTGTTGAGATTTTCTTGTATGTATGATTTAGTGGTTACTATATTTCCTATCATTTAGGCTTTCTACATGTATAAATTTAAACTGTAATTCTCAGAAAGAACATAACTTAAGCTGCATAATTTATATTTCTTTATCAGTAGCTTCTCAACATTTAACTTGGTATCTGAGGTTTAAGGCAAACGTCGCTCAACTTTTGCAATGGCCTCAATCACTCCAAATTTTAGCACCCCCCTCCTAATAAACTTCTTACTCAAATAACGTCAATTAAGTTGGATAGGGGAAATTTTCTTTTGTGGAAAAATTTGGCGCCCATTTTGAAATGCTACAAATTAGAAGGTCATTTATTTGGCACAAAAATGTGCCCCTCGATGTATGCTGCTCAAGATTCTACGGGTGGTACAGCAGGAGCAAGCTCCAGCACTAGCACAACTGATGGTGGTGAGTCCGGCGCAACACCTGCTTGGGTGATGAATCCTCTCTACGAGTCATGGGTCACCATTGATCAATTGGTACTTGGGTGGTTATACAACTCAATGACACAAGAGGTGGCTACACAAGTCATGAGATATGAAACCTCCAAGGATTTATGGGATGTTGTCCAAACCTTGTTTGGAATCCACTCAAGAGCAGAATAAAACTATCTACGTCAACTCTTTCAAACGACGAGAAAATGTAACTCGAAAATGAGTGAATATTTATGTGTTATGAAATGTCATGCAGACAATCTTGGCCAGACTGGAAACAAAATCCCAGATCGAGCTTTGATCTCCCAAGTTCTCTTGGGACTTGATGAGGAATACAACCTCGTCGTTGTTATGGTGCAAGGAAAACATGATATGCGCTGGATTGACCTGCAAAATGAACTTCTTCTTTTGAAAAAAAGGTTGGATCATCAAAACACTCAAAGAACGAGTGTCAACTTCAACCACAACACAATGGTCAATATGGCAAACAAATCCACTAACAATGCCAATAACTTAAGGCCTCTATATGATAGTGGCAGACGACAAACCTTCAACCAAGGTTCTCGAGGTGGAGGGAACCAACATCAAAGAGGACGATCCCATTTGGGAGCCACTCATTTCACTGATGAATCTAACAACCATTGCTTAAGGATTCGTTTATCCTCCAACATTTCCGAGGAACAAACCAACCAAAAATGAAACAGTCCATACCAAATAAGTAGAAAATACCACAACATGATCAAAGCAAACATGGAAAAAAGAGTCTGAACAAAAAAATGGAATGAGAATCGGTCTGAAACCTATATGGTTTTGATATCTCCTTGTATTTATAAGCTAGGTATTTATAAGCTATGTGGACTACTCGTCTAAAAAACAATGGATGTAGTTTGTCATCTGCCTCTCTCTCTTTGCCGATTGTCTCTCTCTTTTTGAATAACCACAATGAAAAACAAACAACACCAGAAATTGCTAGGAGAAAACCTCAGTGTTATTCATCATTTAGATAAGCCTCTCAAAC
>JBBMEF010000023.1:8854834-8865761 GCA_037832685.1 Sicyos baderoa
TAGATTTGTAATTAGTTCTCTAATAGGATATTTTTGCAATTAGTTTTCTATAGTGGTCTATAAATGCAAAAAACTCAAAATAATATTACTTATCATTCACATGTGTATAAATACATTATTAATGCCAATAAAAATAATAGCTCAATATATTAGTGTACTTAATAATTACACACCTTGATTAATGTCATATGATATAAATTCAAGGAAATTAAGTTATAGATAAATATAATGAAATTATAGATAAATACAATGAACAAGTACCTCATTATCAATAAATTATCTTACATTTTCACAAATTCTCAATTTTCTATTTAATAAATTTTGAAGTCTCTTATTTGAGTTCTTCGTTTTTTCTTTTCTTTTTTTAAAATATTTTTTTTTCACTCCAATTCTATTAAAATTTATATTTCATTGGAAAGAATCAGTAAGTTCAAAAAAAACAAACAGTTATTCGGAAGATATATTTTAAATGTTGGTTTGGTTTTTAACAATTTAGGTTCATGATGGTAGGTATCAAAATAAAAAAAAAATAAAAAAAAATATTAAAATACTATTTTCGTTCAATAACTTCAAATTTCTAAATTTATAGTTTCCCAACTTTCATTTTTGTTTAAGTTTGGTCCCTCGATTTTCAAGGTTTAATTTTAATCTTTAGATTTTGCAAAGTCCAACAACTTTCAAATTTCTTAAATTTTTGTTAGGAATCAAATTTCTTAATTTAGTTTCTCAACTTTCATTTTTGTTTAAGTTTAGTTATCAACTTTTAAAAGTTTAATTTTGATCCTTAAATTTTACAAAATAATCTTACGAAAATTACAAAAAATAAATAAATAAAAACAACCTCAAATATCTTCATTTTATCCTTTCCCCAGTTCTTAGTAGTTGACATTAAAAAAAAAATAATAAAAATAAAAAAATCCACCCTCTAGCCCTCTTTGATCATCAAAATTCTCAATCCAAAATTCTCCAAGAAAACAAGATTGAACCCCAAGATTCGCACTTCGGCAACACAAACAATCGCCATTAATACAATACTTGCTCTATCTAGGAACATGCATTACTTCTTCGATATCTTTGATACCTGGTCTAGAAACAAATATGATTAATTTTACTAAAAAAAAAAACCTACCACCTTCTACCAAATTCAAACAAAGAAATGTAAAATCAAATTTCTAATTTAGCCTCTTAATTGTTTTTTGTCAACATTTATCCCGTAACAATAATTGAGATGTACAAAAATTTACCTAGACAATCACCGATTAAAAGAAAAAAAACCTCAACAATAGCAAATTTGCAAACACGCCCAAAATCCAATGACGTGTCACAAGTACACGTAGACAATGGTTCTTCCAGCTAAGGCGGACTCCAAATTCCAATCAAACCTCCTTAATTTAATTCCTAGATAAAAACGGCGTCGTTCCTCTTCCTATATATATTCTTCCCTTTGCCCTATTTTTCCACACAAATCTCCTCTTCCTTCGCCGGCAAGGAATCCACTCTCACGCGAATCCCAGAATTTTTCATCTCTTCCATTGAGCATCTTCCGAATTTCTCTGCCCTAATCTCCACTGGTTTTTCTCCGATCGTTTATCCAGCGAAGATTTATCTTCCCGTCAAGAGGTGAGTTCTCTCTTCTCCGTTTGGATCTGTTGTTGCTTCTATGGAAACCCTAGATCTCTGTTTTCGATTTCGTTGTTGTTGTGTATTGATGTTAGTTGATTTTTGGCGAAGATGTATGAATTTCTGCTCCCCAAGCTGGTTTCTTAATTGTTATGAGGTTGAGGGTCAGAAGATTTCTTGGTTTCGTTAGGGTTTTCATCGTTTTCCGTTTCCCCGATTCATTGGTACTAATCCTTGTTTGTCACGGTGTAATTTCTTTTCCTCCGGGTTTTTTTTTCCGATTTTATTGAGACCTTGATAGTTCATTGTGATTTTACTGACAACTTTGAACTCTGAAACTTGGAAAAACCTGTTATCTATGAGTTTCGGAGTTTTTTTTTTTAAATCCCGAGTTTTCAGAGGTTGAATGTATGCAATAGGCATCTTTGTTGTTCCCAAGGGTTGTTGATTGAAGACTTGGACTTTGGACTTTGAAGGTGTGCTCCTCTCAATGTCCCAGGTTCAAGACTCACTTGTGACATTAATTTGTAGACACCTCATGTGCCTCTATTCCTTCGATGTCTCTCGGTTTCAGGCCTAGGGACGGGTGTGGTACCCTTGTTTCAATAAAAAAAGGCATCTTTTAGTTTTTATTTTGAGCGTACAGTGGTGAAGCACTTTCTAACTTTTTTGCTTTTTAGATCTTTAAGTTATCTGAACGGCCTTCTTCGAATTGTTCTAACTCATTTGTAACATGATATTGTAGATGGAGGCTAAACCACTTACTACTGAAGCAATTGCCATAACTGAGAAGAAGATGGACATGTCTTTAGGTTTGTCTTCTGGAATTCTTGTTTTGGTACATTTGTGTTTATGGTCCTTGAAAAATTGTTGATTATTCATTTTTTACTTCTTTTTGTTTGATTAGATGACATTATCAAAATGACAAAACATACCGGAAATAAAGTCAGGAACCAGAATAGGTTTCCGGTAAGAACTTGTTTTTAATACGCCTGGCTTGAACTTGAGTAGCTTTTCGGTGGAATGGAAATTTTCTTATTTATTTTAATGTATTAATGATTGATCTTTTAATTGCAGAACAAAATGCAGAAATTTCCAAATAGTGCCACTCAGGATAGAAATAGGAAGGTGCAACGTTTCACTGACTCGAGATCTTCTCTAAGACAGGTTTGTACCATTACTTTTTAATTTGAATTCATACATTTTATTTTTGTACGTTTGGTTCTGATTTTTTCATTTTGTTTAGGGGGCTTTGGCCAAAAGGAGGTCTAATTTTCAAGTGAATCAGTTTGCTTTCGCAAATGAGGTTGCAAGAAAGACTGCAGTTGCTCCGATTCGGCCTAGAGGTTTTAACCGTAGGGCACCCAATTGGAATAAGACAAGGTATTGCCTGTACTTTTTATTCCCGTAAGGTTCTTAGAGTGAATTATGATTATATTGTTTACTTCAACTCTGGCAACCCTCTGGAACTGTATGATTTATTGATGAAGTGTTTACAGAAGAACATTTGAAATCTAGTTTCTTGTTGGTTTAATGTCATATTTGATTTCATGGCAGGTAAATCACGTTTATACAAACTTGATGACTTCTACAATCAAGTTTTTCTATATGAAGTTAGTGAAGTAACTAGTTGGTTGGGACAATTGATTGATAAGTTTGCTTCAACCAGTTGAAATTGGAGTGGGAGTATTTCCAATTATTTTGTTTCTCCCATGCTGCCTGGAAATTGATTCTGCTTTATCTTCTTAAGTTGGTTTCGGAATGAATTGAGTAATCTTTTGATTTTCTGATGATTAAGTGATTGGTGGGAGGGAGTCTACAGATAACGGGACAAAGATAATTTGGATAATTTGACTGAATTTGACTGCTGCAACCATTGGATGACTGTGCTTAGTTTTGAGTTTTTGCTCCTTATTGAATGTGTTAATATAGTCTTGAATGTCTGAATTCTTCATAGACTATGCATAAATTAGAGCAGCCTCAGCCAGTTACCCTTTTGGTGTGAGGATGTGGAAGTTTCTCTATAAGATGTGATGCTTTAACACACCAGAGAATGCCACTATTCCCTATTGATTGTTCTACAATAGTGTTGACCATGCTCAAAGTTTGCTTTGGTATTTGACATATCTCCATTTGCTTTCTTTAATACATGCAAAGAACCAAGGGGGCAGTGGTGATGTTGCACATCTTAATAACCATGCAGTGAACTGTCTGCTAGTTTCCTTGATTTCTCGGCATTCCCCTTTCATTCATCACTTCTTGGGAACATTAGCCAGTCTTTCAACTATCATGTTTGACTAAATTTCTTAGTTCCCTTGTTGACTACCCATAGAACAGCTAATGAGTTTTTGACTCTGGAGAATTTTCTCTTCTGAACCAAACGCTTCTTTTAGTTTCTCTAGTCAGCATTGGCAGTGGAAGATGGTATTTCATCATCTTCAATAGAACCTCTGTAATGGAATTGACGTTTTGCATCTTGCAAGTAAAACAATGAATTTTCTACTTCTGGTAATTTTGTCATTACACAATCATGTGATAACAAAAAGTGCTGGAGATATTTTGTATGCCTAGTTAAAATGTATTGAACAGTGGCATTTATGAGGGGTATCGTGTGTTAATTATGGGTTGTAGTCACAGTGGAATACAGTACTGCAGACTGCTGCCGTTTTTAAATCATATCCTGGTTGAAGTCTTCATTTTCTGGTTCAAGTTCTGGACATGAATTTTCCTGGAGTAGATTTCTGTTCATTATGTTGCTATATTGGAGCCTTTTGTTGTGCATTAAAGCAAGTGAAGCATGTGTTGATTGATTTGATGTTTGGGGTCTGCTTCGATTACTGGAAAGTGCATTTTTGGATCCAATCAAGTGTTTCACATTTTGAGCCGAGTCACATTTTTTATGACTGCTTTCTTCTGATCCGGTGTGTCTTTTATTTCTGTTATTGGGTTCCGTTTGAGTTTGCTCATGGAGGTAAGATGTTCTGATCTATCTGCATTCTGCATCACTCACTCGAGGACATGTTGAAGATTGTTGGTGTTTGTATAGAAACTGTTCTGGTCTGTGTATATAAATGTTATTTTTTCTGTTCTTTAATCACTTGAACAGTTCCTTGTACAGGGTTGAAGCTCCACCAGTTCAGAGGAAGCCATTTACTAATGGAACCTTTATCCCCAAGGTACTACCTTCTTACTGAGATGGTCGGTCAGAGTGCATTTTCTTGTGTATCTTTAGTAATTATAGGTAGGTACCGTACTTTTTGTTGAAATGGGTCATTTCTAAAATCAACTGTCAAAATGGGTCTCTAATTTTTTTTGGTCCTTATACGGTGGTTTTTGCCTAAGATGCCAGTCATGTAGAAAAATTGGTCCTGCATGATACAAAATGGTTCTCTGTATTCCATCTCCTTCCTCTCTTAAATCCAGAAGCCTTTCGGCCAATCTCAAGATGAAGACCCCTTGGATTCCTTTTTGCTAATGACCAGAATCATTACACCCCTTGGATTCCTTTTTGCTAATGACCCGAATCATTACACCCCTTGGATTCCTTTTTGCTAATGACGTATTCCATAAGGAAAAGAATAGGAACCCATTTTAACAAATATTTTGAAAAGAGGCTTATTTTGACTGAAAAAACCCGGCAATATGAATTATATTTATAGGCGTTGATTTAATCATGATTGTCAACATGATTTGCTGGGCTCCCCTCAAGTTCGTGTGCTCTCTTAAAGTTTCAGGTTCAAGTGACATTAATTTGTAGACACCTTAATTTGTAGATACCTCTAGGGTCTCTATTTCTACGATAGATGTCTTTTGGTATCTGGCTTAGGTATGAGCGTGGTTAACCTCGAGTATAGTGGAGCAAAGTTCTTATTTCTCAGTTTCAATTTTTTTTTTATCAACGTGATTTGGGTTTTTTTTGCCTAGCTGTTAACTATAAGCTTCTCTGATGGTTTGTAAGTCTGGATCACACGGTGGTCTGCTCTTTATTCATTCTGTCTTGCCTTACTTCTCCAGGTAACTGCACCATCCCAGCCTCAAACGAATGCAACACCGAGACAGAGGCCACAGACGCTCGACTCATTGTTTGCCAACATGAAGGAACAGAGGTTGAGGGGGTTGTCACAACGACAAAATGGACAAAATGGCATTGCGCAACGACAAAATGGACAAAATGGCATTGCACAACGAAGGAACGGTGGTCGCCAGGAAAGACTTCCATGGGGAAGAGGGCGTTTTGGTAATTAAAGAACAAACAAATGCGCACAAAGTAACCTCGTGCTAGGGAATGGAGTGTTATTAAGGTTTGGGAAATGTTGATGTTGGTTGCTTATCCAGGTGCCGCCTGTTAGCCTGCGATAAAAGAAAGGGATGAAAAGGGAATCTAGTTATCTCTTGTCAATTTTTTTAAAACCAAACCTGTGTTTACGCAATTTTCTAGCTTCATTATGGACGAAATACTAAATAGATTTGTATCCGCAGTTCATGTAAAGTTTTCTTTCTTCTGTTTCTGTTATCGTGGCCTAATTTCTCAACTTGTTATTTGATGACTTGTTTAGTGCAGTGACAACAATTATTTGAACAAGTTACTAATTGAAGTGGTTTGATGGTTTACTATTTTATGTTTCACCTCGTTTTTTATTCTTACATTTTGGTGTCTGATCTTTAAAAGCTTTCTGGCTCCCCAGCTTCACTTTTGAGATGACTAAGGGCATGTTTGGCTGTGAGAGGATGGGTTGGGTTCGGTTGAGTTGGGATAAAAAGAGAAGATAAGTGAAATAAGTTCATGTTTGGGGGAAAGAAAAGAAAAGATAAAATTATGTTTGATGTGATGGAAAGAGAATGATTAAAGTTTTTATTTAAATATAAAAATGGATTTTTAATAGTTTTTTAATAATAAGGTTAGGTTTGATGTGATGAAAAGTGGATTGTTGAAGTTTTTATTTAAATAAAAAAATAAATATTGAGTAGTTTTTTAATATTTTAATATTTAAATATTTAAATAGAAACGTGGGGCTCATGGATGGAGTTGGGTAAGAGTTGGATGGACTTATGGAAGTCAATAGGGCAAACATGGAATAGAAGTCAAGCCAAGCCAACTCCTCCGTTTGTCTATGGGGCAAACATGTCCTAAGTCTTGTAAAACCCTTTCCATATTAGATTCTCAGGTTTATAATCAGAAGAGGAGGCTCTATGAGACATTGTTCTTTCAATGCTTGCCCACCAAACTAAAGCCACACTCGACCTACTTTAGGAACCCACAAGTTAGCCCGAATTCGAACCTTCATGCTGCTTTCTAATACTCCATCTAATCTCCTTCATAAAGATCTCTTGATACCAAAAGAATATCACCATTTAAATCTTTACTTTTAAAATATGTTTCTCTGAAAACTTCTTGCCTAATAATAATTAGCTGACTTCTCCAAATACATGCTCATAAAACGTTCAACCTTTTTTTAATTGGACATATTTTTCCTTATTCATACAAATTTAAAAACAAATCGATACATTTTATATTTTAGGGAATAATTTTTAATTTATTTTGTCAATGATCAATTTTTAACGAATATAAAAGTTTTCTGCGAACTCATTACAAGCAATGGGGGTGTAGCTCATATGGTAGAGCGCTCGCTTCGCATGCGAGAGGCACGGGGTTCGATTCCCCGCACCTCCACTTTTTTCCAAATCTTTTTATTTACAATAAACAAAAATCGACGGCTACGATCAAAGTTCCATTCCAACTTCTGATGCACCTGCCCGTACGCAGCCATTTCCCCACCCTCGTCTTCTCCTATCGGCCGCTCATTCGTCATCCTTTATCCGCCAAAAATCCTCCATTCTAGAGAGAGAAAATAAAGACAGAGGAGAGAGAAAGCGAAAGAAAAACAACCACTCGACGAAATCTATGCGCATTTTCACGACCTCAATTCTCCATTGTTTCTCCCAAACCAATATTTCACTGAGCAATGATTCTGAACTTGGCTTCGCCGTGGCTCACTCTCACTCGCTTCCCTCCTCCCAAGCTCATCGAACCACTCCTTCCTCCCAACAATGGCGGCCTTCTCCTTGCGTTCACTTCCTTTTCCAAGCCGATGCGAGTTAGAGCTTCTTTCAGCGACGGCGCCGCGGCTTTTGAGAATCCTGCTTCGGAGTTACTTGACGACGAGCTGGTTGCGGCTGTTTCGGGTGCCAAGGATGCCGATGAAGCGTTGCGGATGATTGCTGATAGGTCAGGGAGAAGTGGAGGGACTGTGTCGGTGTTGGATTGCCGGTTGATTATTGCGGCTGCTCTTGAACGGAACAATCCGGAGCTTGCTTTGTCCGTGTTCTATGCAATGCGCTCTAGTTTCTATCCAGGTTTGTGTTTGTGATATTTATGTTTTCATGATTTCAACTGTAGTGTGATGGAGTATATGGATTGTTGGGTTGGTTTCTTTCAATCGGTGAGTTGTTGAGGTGAGAACGACGATGGAATTTGGCGATTGGGATTATTTAGTTTCTTTTACAATGCTGCAATGATTTCTTAACATAGTTTTACGCTAATCTGTTTTATTGTTTTCGTGTCTAGCTGATCTTGTGTCCTCCCTTTCCCTTTCTCCGATCATAAGGCCCTTCAATTAGGATAATAGCTGAATAAGATTGATTATGTTCTTTAATTGGGAGTAGGAAGGAGAAGGACTAAGGAGGGGAACCTAGCAGAATCTAAGTTCTTTGCCATGTATGGTAGCTAAATTTGGATTCTTACGCTTTTCTTCATCCTTCATATCCATGAGTGTCTCGGCCAGTTTAGGAGCACCTCTACTATTTTCACGGAGCATACCCATCTGATTCTACAACATTTGGATATCAAGAACCATCATGGAGTGGCTCAATTTTTCAAAAAAGGTCTTGGGTTCAATCTATGGTGACCACTTACCTAGAAATTAGTTTCCTACGGGTTTTCTTGGCATCCAAATGTTGTAGGGTCAGGCGGTATGTCCCGTGACATTAGTCGAGGTGCACGAAAGCTGGCCCAGACAGTTACAGATATAAAAAAAAAAAACACATTTGAATATCAAGAAAAATTGTAGGAGAGTCATTCATAGATAGGTGGCCACCATTGATTGAACTCATCAGTATCACCTCTTGGTTACTTATGACATTCTTGACATGAATTTTCAATGCCCAGTTGTACGATCGATCTCTGATATTTTTCTTAAAATACATTGCCATTGTAAATAGCTGCTGCATGGGAAGGTGTTAATGAAAATGCTTCCTCTATTGAGAGATGGAAATGGTCAAGGCCAGATGTCCTTGTGTATACATTGCTGATTCAGGGTCTTGCAGCATCCTTGAGGGTTTCTGATGCTCTTAGAATGATTGAGATTATTTGCCGAGTCGGTGTATCGCCTGCAGAGGAGGTGAGAAAACTGTCTTTGTTCCGATATGAATGGTCACATTCGTAAGCATGCGTTTACGTTGTTGTTTATAACTACATTAGGATGAACTTCAAACAGTGTATGACAGGGTTCCTGAATAGTTGTACTATGTTTGAAGGTCCCATTTGGAAAGGTAGTGCAGTGTCCCAGTTGTATGGTAGCCATTGCAGTTGCGCAACCCCAGCACGGTATTCAGGTATGGAAAAGACACAGCTATCTGGTAGGTTGCATGCTAGGGAGCATTTTCTCTCGACAGAGCGCGTTTCTAGGATGAAAGATTCACAAAGAGCTTTGCAAGTTCTAGGTTTAGATGTTTAGATGTTCATAATTTTATTGCTGATCATGAAGTATTTTCTACATCATATAACTCATGTTCGTGCAATGTCCATCCTTATAGAGGACCTTCATGCCATGATTAGACAGGGATGATATAAAATAAAATGTCCCCTATGTTTATTTTCATGATTTAGGAAGGAAACTACTTGCCTCATGTATTGCAATTTATATTAATTTGTTATTACTTTTGAAAAATACCCATACACAAAGCATTCTCCCATCCTTTTGTTCCACTACCAAGTACTTTAGATTTTTTTCTTAAGGTTTTTGTCCGTGGATGTATTACAAACCACTAAGGTCCCGTTGATAACCATTTGGTTTTTTGTTTTTTATTTTTGAAATTTAAGCCTATTCTTACCCATATTTTCCTACAATTTGTTTCACCTTTCCTACAATGTATCCATCTTTCCTTAAGAAAGTATGTGAATGCTAACGAACTTTAAAAAACAAAAACAAGTTTTTGGAAGCTACTTTTTTTTGTTTCCAAATTTTGGTTTAGTTTCTACAAATATAGGTGAGATGTAGATATCTAAGTAAGAAAAAGTAAATGGTAAGGTAGTCATTGTATGCTTAAATTTCAAAAACCAAAAACAAAAAGCCAAATGGTTATCAAACGGGGCCTAAAATTTTCATGACTTTTGATCAAGCATTTGATCTGCTCAGTTTATTTTTTAACAAATACTGATGCTGTCTCTGTCTCTGATATATGTGGTATAGTGGTATAGTGACATTTCTCAGATGTAAAACAATGTTTTTTTTTGCAGATTGTATCCTGTGCAAAGTGCCGGTACCAGTACGAACTTATTTCTGGAAACATAGTTAATATTGAGTCAGAAGAAATTAGGTTGGTTTACTTGCATATTACTAACTTTATTTATTTATTATTTAGTTGGCTAATACTTTGATCCTTGTTGTTTTGTTTCGTGCTTTTGATAACCTATGGGTTCAAGTTTCAGAAATGTCTTTTAAGTGCATGATCATTTTGCGGTTATGACCTTAATCAATCTCTTATTAATAGCACACTTCCATTGCCCACTACCCTGAACTTTATGTACTTATGATTCAGACTAATATTCAGTTACTGCAAATCTTATTACTTAATTCTATATTAATTTCAACACATATTTGCATTAGATGTTGATCCTGGAATATTCACATTTTCTAAGGATCTCCTCCTGCCGAACGCAGCATGGATGCTCCAGCTTGGGAAAAAGCTCTCCGATTCTTGAATATAATGAAGCGAAAAATCCCTGCTGCTGTGCACTCCATTGTGGTATGTATTACCTCAGTTTGACTTTATACTATCTGGTTTTTTCAAATGCTTTTATTATCATCTCCAGATATTTGCTCATTTGATCCAGCTGTTTTTTCAAGGAGTTGCAATTTCTAATGTTGTTACAAATTGCAATAATTTCTCATCTCCCCGTTTCTGCATTGCCTTTCTATGATCTGTTAAATAATTCATCCAACATACGTTTCTGATACGATCCCGAGAGCATTGAAGGTTTATTCCACACAGCAAGAAGTGATGATTAGCTGGAATTATTATTATTTAT
>JBBMEF010000023.1:8865838-8893222 GCA_037832685.1 Sicyos baderoa
CTTTGTAATCTGGCTCCTTTGAGAGATCCTCTCCGGAGTATTATCCTATTTTAATATAAGTGTGGTAGATTCTATCAGTTTCATGATAAGTTAATTGTGCGGCCTTCAAATTATTCAAACATGAGGAGTTACTTGTATTTATCATAGAAACTTCATTTGTTCTCTTGTCCAATTATCATATGACAATTTTGAAAAATCTCATATTCATTAGAATTTAATGTGATACTTGGCCTACATGCTGGTATGAATTCTTATTGACTTTCTTTCATGTTTTATTTGTAGGAGTAGACTTATTACATACAATAGATAAGGGGGTCTCATTAATATCTTTGAATTGCTAAAAGTACACCACGTAAGATAGGAGTTTTTATTGACCGATTTGTAGGAAAATGTGCTATTATTCATTTAAAAAATAAGTGTTACTCTTGTTAATCACCAATTTAGTTTGCGAGCCTTCTGGTTCTTGTTAAAGTTTCAGTCATGTGATACTATTATTTCCCCGTCTTGATTATCCAAATTCTTTAGCAATCAAAACACAATTATATTTGTGCATGTTGAATTATATTAAACCACTCATCAACCCAAAAGCTTAAGTGATAAATCGAGGTAAATTTAATTATATTAACTAACACTCACCCCTCACTTGTGGGCTTAAAAATTTGAGAATAGTCCTACAAGTGGACTTTAATTTTAATTGGGGAAGAAATGATTTGGTAGGGATTCGAACTTAGGATTTTTTATACCATGTTGAATTATGTTAGAACCACCAATCAACCAAAAAAGTTAAGCGAATGGGTTGGGGTAAATTTAATTATATTAACCAACACGCATATTTCCTTATTTCTCCATGTTCTTGTGCTCTATCTATTACTCTTTTTAGGTACAAACTCCTTCTGGAGTGGCACGAACCCAGAAGTTTGCTACTGAAACAGCAGATCTCCCAGCACGAGAAGGCGAAAGGGTGACAATTGCTGCTGCAGCTCCATCAAATGTATTCAGAGAAGTTGGTCCAATTAAATTTAGTCCAAAGGATCCGAGTCTGTACTCTGGGGAGCCTATGTGCCTGACAAATCATACTGATGGCCGGGAATCACCATTGTTAAGAGTGCCAGCAAAGGGAGCCTCATCCTTACTAAACCCATCGATTCTCGTTCCACTCATAGCTTTGTCTGCCGCTGGAGACGCTGCCTCTGGAGTCATTGACCCCAGCTTGCCTCGCTTGCTTTTAGTTGCTGGATTTGCTTCTCTAGCTGCAGGAGCTACTTTGAATTCATTTATTTTTCCTCAACTCAATCGGGTACATATTTTTTATAGTCACTGTTCTCTGTATTGCTGCACCTATATTCAAATCTTTTACTTTTTGTTCATACTTCAATATTTTTACTCAGGCGCTAATACTATTTGTGAAATAGTGTGGACATCCATCTCAAAATCAATTGGTGATGAGAGGAGCTCTGATACAATGTTCAAAATAAAAGAAAGGAATACTTTTCCATATTATTCAATGATCATTTGGTGTTTCTTAAATAGAGAAACCCTTACTATAGAAATAAGGAAAACATAATACAATAGGAGAATATCCTTAATATAATAATTATAAGATATTCATCCAACAACTATGGAAACAAATATTAGAAAATAATGAAATAACCAACAGTATTTTTGTCTTGTGGTATCAATAGACTCATTGAATTATAATTTGAATGTTTTCGACCGTTGAAAATGACTCAAGTGGGTTGCATGGATTTTTTTTTTAACTCATCTCAAGTCATTTTGAACCGTCTTTATTTAAAAAGAAATTGTCCACGCAACCCACTTAGTTCTTTTTGGAACACACTTCAAAGTCTTTTTTTAGGTCAACAACATTTGGGGTTGGAAAAATTCCAACCTTTGACCTACATGTCAATGATTGCTTATCCTCACTCTGGCAACACAAGTCTCTCCATACATCTTTCAAATTTTTTAAAAATCTAAATACGTAACTGTTAAACTTGAAAATTTTGAGCATGTAATCATAAATTGAAAAGCAGGCTCCATAGACAAGCTGGAAAGCTTGCATACGCAGCTGTACTCTTGCATTTTTATGCCAAATTTCTGGTTCTCAAATTTGTATTTTCTTCTTAAACAGAAAAAAAGTTGTTTTTCCTGATGGCATGTAAACTTGACAAATATTTTAAACTTTGTATTTAACATATTTTCCTACTCGTTCTTCGTTTAAATATTGCCTAAAGTTTTGTATAAAAACTGATTACCTTGCTCAAGTCCCTAATGAGTGTCTTGGACATAAAATAGAATTTAGTTATCGCTCCGTACGGCGTCCTGATTTTACTGTTCTTTTCTCTAATATTATTAACATTTCTCCTTGAATGCTTGAATAGAACTAATCCATTTGTTCTTTGATTGTGTCAGCTTCCTCAAGGATCAGTTGATATCATTGCAATTAAGCAGCAGCTTTTATCTCAATATAATGTGCTTCAATCTCGTATCAGGGATTTAAAACTAGCTGCTGAAAAGGAGGTACGCACTCACAGTCTTTGTCTTGGTCTTGGCATCATGAAATTAACTTTAATTCCTATTCTGAACATGAGTACATATTTTAAGGTTTAACTAAGTTGCTTACATGCTTTCAAATAAAAGAAAAAAACAAGCTTCATCAATTTCAAGTAAATCACTGGATGTAGTTATCATTGTTGTTCTCTAATATTTAACCTGAGTTTTCTTTACTTCCGTACTTATCATTCATAGACTCATCAAGAGGTAGTTGTCATCAAATAACTAACATCTCATTTTTTTCATTTGTTATTATAACATTATAGATCTGGTTGGCAAAGTTTACTTGAATTTATGTCTTCTTGGTAGGTATGGATGTTGGCCCGGATGTGCCAATTAGAGAACAAAATTTTTGCCGTAGGAGAACCTTCTTACCGGTGAATCCTACTAAAAACTATGAATGATCCTTTCTTAATTCAATGAACTATTGCCAATGTTCATTTTCAATTGACTTATTAAGGTTGTAAAAGTTTTTGGAAGTTCTGCTTTTCTTCTTCGTTAACGCCCTGCAAACTTAGTCGTTATAGTATTCTCCAGCGCACGTAGAAGTAGGATAAAAAAGGTGCGAGAAGGCTTGGAAAGTTCCCTTAAGCAACGGATTGAACTAGTAGAAAGCTATGCAAGGGTATGTCTAAGATATACCATTATGTGTTAAGAGTCGTTCTCCTGGAAAGATATGGTTACTAGTGGTATCTTTTTTTTACAGATTTCCTCGATGATTGAAATAGAGGTTGAAATGGAGTCTGATGTTATTGCTGCCGAAGCAGCCAGCAGTGTGGTGCGTACAATTTCTGCGTAATCACAAGTTTTAGATGAATACTATTTACCTTTGTAACTCATTTTACAGGAAAGGGTTGCTGAACAGATTGAGCAAATCATGGTACTGGAAAATCTAGAAGAGGCATGTCTTTATCACTGTGAACACATTTTTGTTTGCATGCATAACTTCTTATTTACCCCCTTTTCTATTTTCGGGCTGCGGAGATAGCTTGTATGTATACAGAGTTGTGGTGTTGAAGTCTAATAGACCCCAGTTCAAGTTCACTGTTAATGTTCGTGTCTTTCTCTAACTGCATCCATACTACCTATGGTCTCATACTTGTTAACGTTTTGAGAAATTTACTCATGTTTATTATGGTTCATTCACTATTACTGCCAGGGCTGGCCGGGTGGCATCCCCACTGTACCCGCCTTCAATCACATTCATCCATACTATAGCACAAAGCACTTGACTTTTCAATCTCGCATCACTCGTGAATTCATGTTTCATGAAGAATTAGGAGAATATGGTTCCTTCTTTTAATCTTGAGGACAGGTGAAACTTTGGGTGGAGGTACTAATAGGATAGATATCTAGTGCAAGTTACGTGTGCAAGGAGAAGGCGGGGAACATTGACAGTACCTGGAGAAGTTTAAGGGAGGGGGTATTCCAATCTTGGCTGCTATGGAAAGGTGTAGAAGGGAGGGTGGTGCCAAGAATATAGGTATATGAGGCGAGTTATATCATATTTACGGGACTTAGAAGAGAAGAAAAATGTTGAATTGAGAAGCTTTTTGTCTTGGGAGGGGTGTATGTTCTCGAGTATCCTACATTAGCTACTTTCTGTTGAGTATTTTCAGAGTTCATTAATAATATTAACGGATAGGAATTCGTTCTAATTCCACAAGTCATTAAAAGTGCCATGGGTCTAGCTGTCAAGAGTGTTGAGCACTAGAATGAACCATATGGTGGTTCCCTCTACAACCACTGTCTTGATGTCCCTTCTTTGTAATCAAGTCCTTGACTGGCAACAAGCTTCTCAAACTCAATCAATCCGGGCATATAAACTCTGAAGCAACAAGCTTCTCGAACTAGGTTCAAGCTAGGGTCTCAATCTCCTAATACTCATTTACACGAAACCAGCCTTGTTTTTTTTTTTTTTTGAAAATGAAACCAGCCATATGTTGCCTTCCAAACGAGTATAGCACATGATAGAGTTACTCTCAAAGATTGAGCTTACAACCAGCTGATGCTAGGTTTGGCACAAGGCTGTTTAGAAATCACATTGCATTAATTTTCAATTGCGTGAAAAAATATACTTCTCCTTTGTGTAAACATAGTAGAATGTCTTCCGAGTTTTTAGTTGCTTCACGGAAAACAGTTATTTTGACTACTTTTTTTTTTATATATATAGGATTTGTGTTGGTAACGTTTTAGGAAATAAAATCTTCGTTCATTATCATAAAATTCAGTACTAAATGGCTTTGGTTTCTGTTGTCTTCTTAGTTCCTCATATTTTCTCTTCTGGACTATAGTGATTTCCTCATCTTCAGAGTCAATCAGCTGATACTGTTTCCATTTTTTTTCCTAATTAATTATTTTCCTTCTAACTTTTTATGTCAATATCAATACAGAAATGGAAAATACAAGCAGAAGCCAACGATGAAGCCGAAAGACTTCTCAAACAATCAATGCCAACCGAAACGGTTTAGACAAGTTTGTGCTCACGTTTTCAATCCAGGTAACATATACATCGTCATGTGCCTGCACTTCTTACCCAGACTTGCTATGTTTCTAATTATTCTAAGAGCATCAACACCTACTTCACAGACCAATACATTCTAAAACCTTCTTACTTTGCAATCAGACTCAATGAAAAACTGTCTACTTGGTGCATGTACATGAAATTTTGAAGCAGCATCAGGTCAGGTATTCGAAAACCGAGGTCAGCTATCTCATTACTGAAGATCTCAGTTGCTAAACTGTATTATTGTTATTAAAAAAGTACATTGGAATCTAAATTTCATTGGAACTTTTCCCTCCTGAGAACTGAAATGTGATTGAGCACGTAAACACAAATTAATGATTGTATTGAACAAATACACGTCTCTGCATTTCAATTATGTTCTTTCTTGGGTCTGATTGTAGATTCAAGATTGTAATCAAATTAGCTACAGTTTCTTCTTGTCGCCCACCACTAGATGTTAGGATAAAGAGTCTATTTTATATCTCTACGATAGTATGATATTGTCTACGTTTATTTGAATTATATGTTTTTAGCTTTGCATTGTTCTCACTTATTTATGGAGGTTGTTTACCTAAGAATTAATTTTCTACAACTTCATTTGACAATTAAATGTAGTTAGGTCACACAATTGTCCCGTGAAAATATTTGAAGTTCGCATAAACAAGCTTGAAAACTCTCGGATACAAAAAAAAAAAAAATACTAAGGATCTTTCTCAGAATGTAGAAAAGGGGAAGAAAGAGAAAAATATTCATGATGATTCTCTTTTAAAGAGAAAGATCCATGAATCTCTCCTTTTTATCACTAACTAAACTAGGGAATGGAATTTGGGACTATTCTTGCTTTATTCACATTCATATGAGGGTGATGGGCAGATGGAATTTTGAGGTTCTGCTTATTTTAACCATTATGGATTTCCTAGTGGTCATAATAAGACCTTTAAAAATCTATTGGTGATTTATTTAATTTATGGTAGTCATCTATTTAAAAATTATTTTTTTATTTTTTTATGAATTTTTTTGACAATTTAATATAGTAGGGTCAAATGATTGTTTGATAAAAATAATCGAGTTGCGTGTAAACAAACTCAGATACTTGCGAATATTGTTTTAAAGAAAGGTTCTGCTTACATTATAGGCTATAGCGTGTGAACGAAATCTTCAATACCTTGAGATAGGGGTTGGAAGTTGGAGCAGAATAAACTCTTAAGAGATTTTGTAAGGCATTCCCAAACACTGTTTTTTCTTTTTTGGGAAACAACAAACAGTACAATATGGAATAAGATACTGAATTATTGTAGGGGAAATTGATGGGAAAATAGAGCATCAAGGGTATCTAGTGTATATTTTTTCTGCTAGTAGCACACTTGTTGAATAATCCATATGATTCAGTGTATATTTTTTTTTCTCAAGAGTTTCTTTAGTCATTAGATTTCTCACTATGAGTTACTTTGATGATTCTGCATGTATCTCCCTAGTCTAAAGCGTTATTGTGCTAGGAGCGATACTTATCTAAAGTAGGTAAGTATTTTAGAAATCCTTACCCACCATTAGAACCATGTGTTTTTATATATATATATTTTTTAAATTAACTTTGATTGATGGAAATAGAAATGCTGAAGTTAGAAATATGTCGTCTTACGAATGGGTAAGTATTTCTAAATGCTTACTCACCCTTAGGTAAGCATTGCTCTTTTACTTTTACCTTTTAAAACGTATTTCAAAAAATATCAAGGTTGAACATAAATTCTTTGAGTTGAGTTGAAATTAAAGAAAATGTGGGTAACATATTGGATTGGTTCTGGAGTCGAATAACTTTTTACCGGGTTCAATCTTGTCCTACCCGAATTAAGAGTAACATTATGAATGTATAGATTAATTAGCATGTTGGTAGAGACCATGTATGTTGTTCGAGCTTAGTACATGTAAGTTCACTTAATTTACTTACAAATTTGTGGGCTATGGATTGTGCCTTAAAGGAGAGAATAAACTTTAATATCAAAATATATAGGTGGAGTTGGATTGAATTAGCTCGAATGCTGTTTTAGTAGACTGGAAAATCTATTTTATCCAACCTAATCCAGGCCATATACACTTCTATTATCAACTAAAGTGAACTCTCCCTCATAATTTGAGATTGACTCGATCATCATGAATTGAATAAATGGTTAAAGGTTCTTAGCTCTGGGAAATCATATAATGTTTAGATAGAAGGAAGGTAATCAAAATTATTTTCTTACTCATTTTTACAAATAATCAAATTGCATAGGGTTAAGGCATTGTCCAATGATTTAGTCATAAACACCGCGTCTAAAAAAAGTAGAATTCCTTTCAAAAACAATTCCTTTTATTTAATTTATTCTTTTTGTCCAATTTCACCCACCAGCGACCCAATTGAAACTGAATCTTTGAGACGTTAAAAGAGAATCATTTTTTTTTATTTAAAAATAAAAATAAAAATATGTACAAACAAGAGAATCAATTTTCTACCACTTGCCAAAGTAAGTATAGTTCAACCATTATCTTAAATATATTAAAAACTATGAGATTTATAGTGAGCCTCAATGGGGATTTTGGTTGTATAGCAAAAAGGTAAACAAAATCAAAACTAATTTATTTATAGCAGAAAATCTAAATTGAGTCTTATCACTCATTTATTTCTATTAACAATAAAATTCATTCAATGATAAGACTTATTTTATCACGGCTTGTTTTTTTATCGTGATAGAACTCCAAATTGAAATCTATCACTGACAGATCTCAACGAGTGGTAGAAATTAATATATTATAAATGAATTATTTTAGAAATTGTGCTATAAATATAATATAAGAGGTAGAATGTGTTATTGATGGTAAATTCTCATCCTTTATTGCACTAAAAATATTCCAGAACGTGTTGAAATAAACAAAATACCCTTCTTCTCTCTTCTTTTTCTCTTAAATTGTTTACATAAAGTCTGTTTTAGTATCGAAATTTCAATTGTTTTGTTTTCCTTGTAATACTAGCTTTCCATACATATGAAAAACTTTTCATAGATACTGTTTTTTTCCTGAAACTTTCTATATATATATATATATATATATATATATATATATTTTTTTTTTTTTTTTTTTTTTTTTTTTTTTTTTTTGAGGTGTGAAACTCGAACCTATCTATCGGTCATTAGGTATATATTAATGTTATTTAACTACTACGACGTAACAGATTATTATACATATCGAAAATCATGCTATTTATTTGTTTATATTATTGATAATGACCTGCTAACAAGAGGCAATTTACTTAAAGAGATTATAAATATCCACCCCGCATGTAATACAACCTTTTAAAAACATTACTGCTTATTGTTATGTGAGATACAAACATAAGGTGGCCACTTAATAACTACTAATTTACTTATTTATAGTATATCATTTATTTATAAGTGTTTTTATTTTAGTTTTAACTATAATTGGAAAAGGTAAATTCAAATCCATAGCCTCATACTTATAAAAATACGCCCTAAACTATTAATCTTATATTTTTATAGACTTTTAGACAAGAAAGACAAAAAAAAAAAAAAAAAAAAAAAAAAAAAACATTCAAATGGAACACAATTTGAACTTTTTAATTCTTAAATTGCAATTCTACAATTAAATGGTTCACATTCTTCCACGTACCCCTAATATGGAAAACGATGGTTTTACCTTTTTTAACTTTCACCTTTTTGTTTGTAGGGAGGGAAGAGGAGAATTTTGACTCCACTACCCATAGCTAGTGAACAATTTTGTTTTTTTACTTTTATGTATTTTAGTTGAAATCTAGGAAGTAAAATGAGTATAATTTAAAAGCCATAAAATATGTGTTATTGATGAATAGTAGTTACATATTTTAAAAATATTTTTTAAAAAAGTATTTTTGATATTTAAATATTATGAAGTAAGATGTAAGATTGCAGCGAGTTTGTTTGCATTTCTAGGTAAATGGTCATCATAAGATTTGAACTCATCATCTTATGCACTTCAAAGCCTTCTATAATTAATTGAGCTATCTCATAATGATTAGGTTGCGTGCAAGTTGATCAAAACAATCAAATATTTAAAGTTACATATTTAAGTTATTCACTCACATGTTAAATAAAAATACAAAGTTGTGATTTAATAATTATTAAAATGATAAATTTAAATAGGAAGTCAGTTGATCATTGACATATTCATATTGATTGAATTATTATTTTTGTTAATCTTACCTCTATCTTTTTACTGAGAAAAAAAAATTATATGTTATTTTGGTTACATTTTTCAAGTTTATCCCAAAGCTTTTGACAAATATTGAACTCATACATCATTCATAATATATTTAATTTTTCATAAGAATGTTTGGTGAGATTAGGTTATGTTCAATGTACTCCACCTAAAAATGTTTAATATATCAAAAGTGTTTTTTTTTTTTGTTCGCTCGATCATGCTTTTTCATCAACCGCCTGTTTTATACTCAACAACGCCAATCTAAAATGGTTGTAGCTTACACATGTATCTGTAGAGAAGCTTTACATTTTATTTATGTAACAAATTGAATGACACAAAAACTCTTTTTATAACTTAAAATATTAAAAGAGAATTTATACTGTATACCAATTTTAGGACCTCCTATTAATATTATAACACATTTTATTAAAAAATTGTTTATACCAATTTCTTCCTAAAGTTGGTATAAATTCGGTGTGATTGAACTCAATCAGTAATATTTGATTGTATTCGATCAGTTTGTTAAGTGATTGAGTTTCATCACCTATATTCGATTGAATCAATCAATTAATAGTGATTGAACTCAATCACTCTTTTCAAATGACCAATTTTTAATTTTTTGTATTTGTGTAATTATTTTTAATTTTGTATTATAGTGCAATTTTTTAGCCAATTTTTATTATATATAAAAAACCCTCATATATTAAAAAGTAGTGAAGTTTTTGTTACATGAACAAAATGTAGGGCTCTCCTACTCATACACAATGTAGATGAGTGAAATTTGTTTTTTTTAGTACTGTTTGATTTTTTTTTTTTTTTTTTTTCGAAACAACAATGTTTGAAAATTTGTAAGTACCGAACAAAAAAGATAATATGTTGTCTTATGATATGAACAGACATTTGGATCTCTTTGTCGTCATTTAATAATGATATAAAATAATGATTTGGATTTCTTTGTCAACCTTTGGATTCGAATGATTCGATGACGCGATTGATTATTTGGTTTTGTGTTAATTCATTTTCACTCCATTGTTACTTAATTTTGATCTTTAAAATCAGTATTTGTAATCCCCTTCTAATTTGTATTTCAAAATAATAACAATAATAATAATAATATAAAAGATGAAAAAAATTAATAGAAGTTGTTTTTAGTATATATCGGGAGAAGGAAGACAAATATCAATTCTCGAAATCAAACTTATGACGCTCGTGTTGAACTTGTTTACAACCAAACAATAAAACTATTCATTTAGTATGTTGAGGGAATTTTTGACAAATAACAAAAAAATGTAAAAAAAAATCTATGTAAATATTTTAGAAAAGTTCAAATATACCAAAAATAAATCGATTTAATCAAGAAAAATTGATAACTTTCATCAAATTAAATTGATTCGAAACAACCAAGTAAAATTGATTGAAAATAATGAAAAATTCAAATATTTTGTTGAAAAGTATAACTAAAATATGGATTTTAGAATTTGCTCATTATCTCAATTTCATAAAATAATGTAAAGTAGAAATACAAAAACCATTTAAATGAAGAGATTTGTTGATCCCCAATAGGTTTAATTAATAAAATATTAATGTTTGAAAAGAAGAAAGCACATATGTGCAAAGAAAATAAATGTTGATCACTTTAATAATCTATTATTATTTAATATCATTAAAATAACAATCATGAAATTTTGGGATGCATAAGATAATGGATTTAAATCTCATGGTGACATTAGTCGAGGTGTGTTTGTGCACGCAAGCTGGACCGGACGGACATAAAAAAAAAAATCATTAAAATAACAGTCTTCAATTAAAATATTTTTACTTGCTATAATTCATCAAGAAATATTATGAATTGTGCTAGATCAAATTTAAGTTCAATGTTTTCCAAAAAAAAAAGTTTTTTAAGTTTTTTTTTTAATTTTTTAATTTTTTGAAATGGGAGTTTAAGTTAAATGGTGAGTTATACTTTTTTTTTTCTTTGAATCAAATGCGTAAAGTTGCACGATCTACACTACGAAAACACACGAATATAATTTGAATGCAATTAATTCACACATTTTATTTGCCAACAAGAAAATAGTTCGGCTTCATCAATTGTATTAGTTGTACAGATTTAAATAGTTTGGTGTTAATCCATTTAAATTTAATTATTTATTTAATATTTTAAAAATATCCACAGAGTTATTCAATTTTAAATTGAAAATTTAGAAGGTAAGTAGCACAATATTTGTTTGGCGTTTGTTCCATAATATTTGTTTGGCGTTTTGCAATGTGAATTCCACCAACAAAATTAGTTTACCAACAAATATTGTACTGAAAGCAGTTGGTGAAAGTGTACGAATATTTTACCAAAATAACTCCTCAAAATAACTCCACGAACTACACGCAATAAGTTATGATTGCTTAAATGATCGTCGCAAAGATGTAGTTTTGGATGAGGAGTTAGTTCATGCAAATATTGTACGAATATTTTACCAACAAAATTAGTTTTGCAATGTGCTGCTATATGTGGAGGTTGCAGAAAAAAGCTGGAATCTACATTTTCGGTGTTTTTGAGTCGGATTGTCACATTTTTGTTTCAGTTGTGAATTCCACCTCTTTGCGACGATCTCAAAAGGCGTTTGTTCCATAACATCTTTTGTTGTTCGTTCTACGACTAATAATGTTTGGTTTTCCTTTATGATTATCTAATTTCCTATCTTTAGATTTGAATTACTGTAGCCAGTTGGGCAATGACTATATTTAAATGACATGAACTTTTCTTTAAAAAAAAACGAGCACAAAATTTATATTTATAGATCAATTAATTTTAAAACGAAGGCACAAAATTAAATTTTTTATCCTTTCTCTTACAATAAAGACTATTATATATCTTCTTCTCTTACATGTTTTATATAGAGTTAACTTTGTCAAGCATCCTTGATTAAAGTATTCTTTCTTCGCTTTTTTGCTCGATCGATTCTTGCAGAACCTCATAAATAAGGGACAAAGCCGTTGTTAAAAAAAGGTATGCAATACTTGGTTGAGTTTATGATGTGTTTTACCTACTCGGTCGATAGGGTGATATTTCTAGATCGATCAGAGATTCTCGAGAGAGGATGTCTTCTTTGGACTCGCTCGACTACTATACAAGTAATAGTAGATGGTAAAAAAATGTTAGGAACATACTTTGTGGTGACTCATACCAATACCCAAAATACCAACATTGAAAGTACTTAACAATAACATAGTTGAAAGTTGAGGTGACTCATACCAATACCCAAAAGACCACATTGCCCTCCCATTCCCACAACTTTCCCCATTCCATTTTGTCCTAATATTTATAAAAAAGAAAAAGAAAAAAAGAACCTTTTAAAGGAAGAAAAGAAAAGAAAAGAAAAGAAAAGAAAAGAAAAAAGAGAGAGTTAGAAACAGAATTTTCTTTTTCTTGTGATTCTCTGTGCCAGTTTAGAGTATAAATTTACCAAACTTTTTCTTGTCCAGCGATCGATTCTCAACACTGCTCCGAAATTTCTTGAATAGAGATAGCTATGGCGAAATCTATTCTTGTCACCGGCGGCGCCGGCTACATTGGAACCCACACTGTTCTTCAGCTTCTCCTCGGCGGTTACCGGGCCGTCATACTCGATAATTTGGACAATTCTTCTGAAATTGCTGTCCGTCGAGTCCGGGAACTCGCCGGAGATCTCGGCAAAAACCTTTCCTTTCATAAGGTTTCCTTTTCTGTTCTTAATTTGTTTTTTTTTTTCGTCTTTACGCTTCACTCCTGAATCAGATTTTCGTTTTATCGTTTTTCTTTTTGGAATTTCTGTTTTATTATGAGGTTTTGGATGAGGAGTTACTTCGTGGAGTTATTTTGAGGAGTTAGAAATTGAGAGTGGTAGCCAAAAACTTTCGATTGAATGTATTTGTTTAGTAGTTAAAAACTTAAATTGATTCATGAGAAATGAATAGTAAAAATAAGTAGTTATTTTGAGTAGTTAGAAATGAATTGTTAGAAATAAGTAGTTATTTTGAGTAGTTATTTTGAGCGATCAATAACTCGTTTGCATATGTTTTTTTCGAGGAGTAGTTAGTAAATATTCATTTTAAATCCTCCATAAATTCCTCTATGGTGTTTTGTTGAATCTTGGTGATTTTAATGATGTAATTTATGATGTTGTACTCAGTATTGTTTGAAGCTGCTTTTCGAAATTGAGACGAATCGTCTTCTCTGTTGATGAAATGTTTCATGTTTGGTTTCTATTTGGAGAACTTTTGATCATTCTAGACTTCTATCTAAATTACAATTTGTGTTGTAGTTTTTACTGTATGGTTTTGAAATACGCTTCTTAGATGATGTATGAAGTCATAAACATATGTTTAACTCTGTTTGGTTTGATAATAATTGTAATTTTTCAACTACAGTTGGACCTCCGGGACAAAAAGGCTCTGGAGAGGGTGTTTGCTTCAACACCGTAAGCACTTGCTATGCACTTGAACAGTTTTGTTGAATAGGAAAATAGACATTCATTTAGTTAACATCCCTTTTGCACGGATTTTCGCTAGATCGCGCGATGTTAAATGTGACCTTTAATCTTCTTTGGGGTGGCTCAAATGGTCGGGGCATTGGGGTGCATAAGGTGATGGGTTCAAATCTCATGGTGGCCACCTACCTAAGAATTAATTTTCTATGGGTTTCATTGGCATCCAAATGTTGTAGGGTCAGGCGCTATGCCCCGTGACATTAGTCAAGGTGCGCGAAAGCTGGCCCGGACAGTCACGGATATCAAAAAAAAAAAAATAATAATCTTCTTTGATTAAGTAAAATTGGTAAAAGAAATGCCGAAGGGGCTCCATCCGTGTACACGTGAGCCGCACAAGTAGGCTTCCATGCTTATTGTTTAGCGTTCTCACTGTGGTCTTTATATAATCCTCTACCACCATATAATGTTTTCAAATACAGCACTTTGATCATTTAGGCAATCATATTAATTGACAACTTATGAATAGATAGAACCAATCCTTTTTAATGTCATCTACACGCAGTAAGTTTTCCTATTTTTATTTGTATTTGAGTATTGGTGCTTAATTGTTTACATGTTTTGACGTGGTTGATGAGCTTTTATAATTCTTAGATACTCGATCTTCATTGCAGATTCGATGCTGTTATTCATTTTGCTGGACTGAAAGCAGTTGGTGAAAGTGTACAGAAACCATTGCTTTACTATGACAACAACTTAGTTGGAACAATTACTTTATTGGAAGTCATGGCAGCCCATGGGTGTAAAAAGGTGTGTTTCCTATTCATTGCTGGTAAAAATATTGCTCTACTGGTAATTGAGAACAAATGTTTCCAGGGTTTATTGTTGTTGTGGAATATCCAAGGCTGACCTTTTCTTTTCTCTTACATTTAAGTTGCCCATCTGTAAAGTTGATTATCATATATGTTATCATTATGTGAAGAATAATTTCTATCTTTATTTATGGAAACAATTTGGACATTCCTCGATCTCTTACATGCGTCCACGAAATTTTAAATGGTGTAGCTATGACTTTTCTGGATTAAGCATGTCTGTATTCTGGTTTCTTACTATTCAGATCAATGTTAAGACCAACTTTTTTGTAATTATTTTCATTCCTTTCTTACATTTCAGCTTGTCTTCTCGTCTTCAGCCACCGTTTATGGTTGGCCGAAGGAGGTACCATGTACAGAAGAATTTCCTCTCTCTGCTACTAACCCATATGGACGAACCAAGGTATAAATCTCCCGTTATTTAATGCATACTGTAGTTGGTCATTAATTATCTCTAAGTTCTAACTGCTGTCTATCATAAAAAGGAAATTATCTCGTCAATTCACTTTTGCACCATTGCTGTTTTCTTGTTTTTCTTGGCATTAAGTGGTAACATGTGATTTTGGGGCTCTCTTTCAGCTTTTCATAGAAGAAATCTGTCGTGACATTTACCGTTCAGACACTGAATGGAAAATCATATTGCTAAGATACTTCAATCCAGTTGGTGCACACCCTAGTGGCTATATTGGTGAGGATCCCCGTGGAATCCCAAACAACCTCATGCCCTTCGTACAGCAAGTTGCTGTCGGCAGGCGTCCTGCCTTGACAGTCTTCGGAACCGACTATTCAACAAAAGATGGAACTGGCGTGAGTTGATTTATGAACACTAGAGTTACCTTGCTTGTTTATCCATAAATGAAATTTATGGAGAAAGATGATCATAAAAAATTTAATGTCCTCTACAGGTACGTGATTATATTCATGTTGTTGATTTAGCTGATGGACACATTGCTGCAGTGCGCAAGTTAGACGCGGCTGGTGTAGGTAATATACTCATAGTAGCTTTTCAAGATTTATTGGTTTTTTATTTATGGTTAAGAACGGTTATGGTAGATGCTTGGATTATTTACGCTAAAATAACTATCATAGAGTCGCTCAATTGGTCAAAGAGGGTATTGGGGTGCATAAGGTAATTAGTTTATTCCATGGTGGTCACCTACCTAGGAATGAATTTTCTATGGGTTTCCTTGACATCCAAATATTGTAGGGTCAGGAGGTATGTCCCGTGACATTAGTCAAGGTGCGCGAAAACATTAGTCAAGGTGCGCGAAAGCGAGCCTGGACAGTCACGGATATCAAAAAAAAAAAAAATTATGCTAAAGTTATCTCTTGAGCTCTCATAATGTTCATTATGTTGTGAGAACACTGGACTCTCCAACAAGGCAAATTCGTACATACATGAGAGAATAATGTTTACTGTCAGTTTGGAATTGATGTTTTAGGTTAAATAAAAAACATAATGAACATTAAAGCATTCAAGAGTTTGAACGGTATATTTCACGACAGGTTGTGAAGTTTACAATTTGGGAACTGGAAAGGGTACGTCGGTTTTGGAGATGGTTGCAGCTTTTGAAAAGGCATCTGGAAAGGTATTTTTGCCTCTATTTCGTTTGCATTTGAATCCAAGAAACTCGATCACTTTTTATCGGTACAATTAAGGGTGTTCTTATACTTATAAGTAATATGTCCTTATTTTAATGTTGTCTGCTGATTATGGTAAGATCACTAAGCTTAATAAAAATAGTAATAGTGAGATTTTATATCTAGGAATTGAGTTTCAGGTTAGAGATGATTATATGATTCCAAATACCAAGTATGGATAGGCCCAAGGCAAATTTGATGATAATGGCACCTCAATAACCTATCCCCATCCACAACAGTCAATAACTTTGAAGTGTTTGAATGTTTCTTTATTCCATCATGGCTCTACTTCACCTTCCATCTGAATTCACTGGTTAATTTCTCTGTTCCAGAAAATCCCTCTTGTGATGGCTGAACGCCGACCTGGTGATGCTGAAGTCGTCTATGCATCGACACGCAAAGCAGAAAAGGAGTTGAACTGGAAGTAAGTCTCATTGTCCTCTTATGGTTTCCTTTTTAGATTATCCATGTTTACATTCACCAGCTACTGACATGTAAAGCTGTTCAAGACGTTTCTTGTGACTGAAACTATACGTCTTGGATCTAATGTTCAAAATAGTAGCAAAGACGAACACATCACCGAACGCTCGAACCGGACCTGATAGTCCGAGTTATTACATTCCTTGAAAGTTGAGTGTTTATCAAAAAGATCATCTTACAATTTCATTTGTGAATGCAGAGCAAAATATGGAGTGGATGAGATGTCCAAGGATCAGTGGAACTGGGCCAGCAAGAATCCTTATGGCTATGAATCTCCAAAAACCAACTGAGGGCTTATACTTATAAACTTATATATCAGTTTTGGGGCTATCTCTTATTAGCCCCACATGCTTTTGCATTACTCTTCCTTCTCACTTCTAGATGTATTTTATGTTGTGTTGTATAAACTTCTAACTTCTTGCTCGAAGTTGATCGTCGTTGTCGTTGAGATATCGGAGTTTCGAAGCGTATTAAATAAATAATCTCCTTTTACTTCTTTGTTGTTAGTTCCAAATTTCTATCATGTGGTCGAGATGGTTTGTGATCGAATGAAGAATGGCCTAGTTAAGGGCTGAGTTGAATCTCGTTGAGATTATTGGTTGATATAATTAAATTTATTTCAATCTATGAACTTAAATTTTTTAGTTGATTGATAATTTATTATAAGTCAACTTGGTATTAGAATAGGTTAGTTATTACCTCAATCCATGAGCTAAATAAAATGGGTGATTTTATAAATTCAAAAATGATATTGTTTCATTATGGAGTGAGTAACTTAATTGGTCAAAAAGAGTCTTGAAGTGTGTAAGGTGATGGGTTTAATCCATGATTACTACCTACCTAGAGATTAATTTTCTACGAATCTCATTGACACGCGAAAGCTGGTCCGGACAATGATGCAATAATTTAAAGACTCGTGTCAATGTATTGCCGTTGGGAATGGTGGCCTACTTGAAATTTGAATTCTGAATTTGAATGGGAAAATGGTAAATTGTGAAGGACAAAAGGCATTATGATATAGGTTTTTCTATAAAGCAAAACTATGAGTTAAAATTAAAAAAACAAATTCAAAGCGTCAATTTCAATGGAAAAGAGAGCTTTTTAGAGAGTGGTGGAGCCCCCCAACGTTCCAAATATTTGAATTGTTCACATGCCATGCGGTCCACTAAAACAAACCATACATATTTGAATTTCTTTTAAATCAGTTTTTTAAGCTTATGGTTTTTTTTTTTTTTTTTTTGTGCTTTATTTTTTAAAAAAATGAAAAGTAATATTTGCTAAGTTGCTTTTTTTTTTAAGGATTTGGCAAACTAAATTAGGATTTTAAACAGAAAAATATAAGAATTATCATCATATTTCATGTAAAAATTAATTGATGATAAATACTTACTCTCTAATATTGCTATTTATACAAAGTTTCTTGGTATCTTCAATTTGTACTAAAATAATAATAATAGAAGAAGTAACTCGTATATCTTATAAATGTTGTGAAGTTTCTATGTGATAATGGGTAAGTCTCAATATTTGGTTCTCATTTTTCTACACAGGGTTGAATAAATTGTTCGACATCTGATCAACATCGACGTTAAGTTCATACGAATCACCCATACAAGTTGACATTATTGTTTGATGGCTGGTCATCACCGACATCAAAGAGCAAAAAAAAAACACGAAGCAATTTCACGAATATCCATGAAGAAGAGAAGAATCCCTGCGTCGAGCATTTCATCGAGATCTTTGAGTGGAACGATAAAAATGATCGAAGATCTACGTCACAATGAAGGGCATGTGATCTAACCCAAGAGATTTGAAAGAGGAGATCGTTGATCGTCATGAAAGATGAGGTACGAGATAGATGGTGTCACTTTGAACTAATCAATATTGACTTGAATTTTAATTTCATTTTTATTTAACCGAATATTTACTTAAATCATATTAGATTAATTGAACTTTCATCTCAAAACTAAGTGATAACAAGAGAGATAACACAACAATAAAAATATACTACAAAGTTAAATTTACTTTAAAAAAACAAAAGAAGAAGAAGAGTAGTAGTAGTTTGACTATAAATAAATAGATTTTTGGATTAACAAATTATTTACTAAATATAGACTAAACTTTTTTTATAGTTAAAATATAGACTCAACTTCAATACACTAATTTACAAGAGTACTCAACTTTAGCATTTAGAGTATTCAACCGGTGTCTTTAATTCTCCTATAGAGTTGCTTTATAAAAAAAAAAACTTGAATAGAGTTATAAATTTGAACTTTCACATTTTTGTTAGTTGAAAATTTATGACATCGTTCGTAACTTTAGTGGTTTGTTGATTTCATTATTTGGTGGTAATTAAAGTCAGCACTGATTTTAAAAATCGATATTTGATTCTCATTTATTCGAAAAGTATTTTGTGGTCAATTTTTCTAATTTATACTAAAAATTGGCATCCCATCATTTAAAAATCGTTTGAATTAAAGAGAGAATAGTGATCATTTAAAAATGATTTATTTGGGATAAAGTAATACTTAGGTAAGGATGTATAAGTATTTCTAAAATACTTACCCATTTTTAAAACTATACAATTTTACTTTTTTGTATTTCTCTCTCCATCAATCAAAGTCAATTTTTTTTAAAAGTAAAATTGTGTGGCTCTAAGGGTAGATAAGTATTTTCAAAATACTTACCCTCTCTTACCTAAGTATTACTGTTTGGGATAAATGTATATCAAGAAAATATTATTTGTATTTTTTTTTTTTTTTAGAAAACAAATATTATTTGTATTTGAGACTTGGAAAAATCATTACCCTAGAATATTACCTATATTTAAGGTATAAAAATAATTATAAAAAATAAATAATTAAAAAAAAAAAAATATTTTCAATTTTGTTAAATTAAAATTTAACTCCAAATCTAAATATTAAAATGTATGGAAAAAAAAGTTAAAATGTATTTTCTCCTTATTTTTATCATCCTTTGATTCGAACATTTTTCTTTTTTTTTTTGAAATTACAATAATTGAAATATCAAACTCGATTGTCCAACACCTTACCTTAGTTGCACCACTTATTTGGGATGAAAAAAAGAAATAAAATAAAAACTTTTTAAAAAATCTGAATAAGAGAAAAAAAAAATTGAAATTGATTAAAAAAAAAAAAAAAAAACTGATATATTTTGTGTTTGGAAATTCTGAAGTATAAATAACGAGTCTTGTATTACCACCGCCACTCCAATTTTCATCTCTCCATTTCCAATTTCTTCAAACCCGATTCTCTCTCTCTATCTCTGCCGGAGATCTCGGATTTTGAATTTGTTTCATACATCGTCGCCGGCCTCGATCAGTCGTCGGATCGGAGCGAGATCTGATCTGACTTCCCGTTGACGCCTTTCCGGATCTTCGATTTCTAAAAATGGAGAATCTGATCTCTCTCGTCAACAAAATTCAGAGGGCTTGTACGGCTCTTGGCGACCATGGCGAAGCCAGCGCACTGCCTACTCTCTGGGACTCCTTGCCGGCCATCGCCGTCGTCGGTGGCCAAGTATGCTTCCGATCTCTCTCTTCTCTTACTGTTTCATCCTGTTGCGATTGCTTCCCGTCTGATTGAGATACTAATTTAGCGATCTCAACGGACGGTGGAGGTTCTGGATTGAGATAGATCTTTTTGCTTGTTCTTTATTCTTCGATTTTGTTGTCGTTTGGATGGATGTAGAGTTTTACTGCGTTAATCGTTAGTGCCGAGGTTTTTGGTTTTAGAATCGTGTTTATTCTGTGGATCCATGTAATTTATCAGAAGTTCAGCTCGAGTATGGATGCGTTTTTTTCGCTAAATTGGCGTTGAATCATTTTGAAACTAAAACATTTGCTTATGCTGTCGAAGATAATAGTTCCAGCGTGGTGTCTACGCGATAATTGGCTAAAACATTTTCATGGTCAATTTCTGATTAAATGGACGAGCTATAGCCAAGCTGCAATAACCTTTCTCGTTTTTCCACTCTTGCAGAGTTCGGGCAAGTCCTCCGTGTTAGAGAGCATTGTCGGCAAGGATTTCTTACCCCGTGGATCTGGTAATGAATCAAGAACTAAAACTTGTGATGAGTAAAATGTAATGCTGCACTTGTTAGCTAAGTAGAATGATTGTGTGAAATGTTTTACAGGTATTGTTACTAGGCGTCCTCTTGTCTTGCAACTTCATAAAATTGATGAAGGAAGAGAGTATGCAGAGTTTCTCCACCTTCCCAGGAAAAAATTTACTGATTTTGGTAAATTTCATATAGTAACCTAATATTTCAATTTTGTTTCTTGAGAAAAATGCTGAATGATTGGATTCCATTTCATTGTGTATTGAAATGACTAAGGAGAGGTTCATGTCATAAGTGTTGGTAGAATCGAATGTCGATGTCCTCAAATTTTTAATTAAAGTTCCCTTTATTGTGCTCCAATCAAATTACCTTATTGCATGACCATCTATGTTTTTGCAGTTGCTGTCAGGAAGGAAATTGCAGATGAGACAGATCGAGAGACTGGTCGTTCTAAACAAATTTCCAGTGTCCCAATTCATCTCAGTATATATTCTCCTAATGGTAGGAAAAACATTTTTTTTAATACATCTTATGCAATATCTTATGTGTTTAGTATGCGTTTTGTTTTTCATGTGACTTTCGTTTGTCAAAGACTCGATTCAATTTAATAGAAACAAATTTCTGCTAATATTTCTTCACGAAGTTGCATGACATACCATACCCTAAAAAATGTATTCCAATTACTACACTTTATGTAATATATTTGTCCTTGGAATAATGTTTTGAGATTTAAGGGTAGTTTGTTGCATTGAAACCCGTTTTCGATTTTTATTTTCTAAATTGTTTTGAAAATGCATCCTGGGAATATTTAGCAGATATTGCGATGCTATATATTTTACTGAGAATTTTAAGACATTCAGGATTCATACAACTTCCTTGCACTTTCTCACACATTCTGTATTTTTCTAAATTTGCAGTTGTAAACTTGACACTTGTTGATCTTCCTGGGCTTACTAAAGTAGCTGTCGGTAAGTTTTTTTGTCTTTACAATCTTGCTTCTTAATTGTACTTGAATTTTTTTTTCCTGATTTTTCCACCTTTGGAAATTAATCCCCATTTAGCAAACATCATTGAGAACCTTTCCTAGTTCTTGATTTCCTTGGAAACTTTAGAACAGCTAAGAGAGATCAACTTATTTTGCCTTCCTTTTCTCCTTCTTGTAGTATGGTTTAATTTTGTTATCTTAAAAATTACATAGCTGACAACATATCTATTCTCTTGCGAAATTCAGAGGGACAACCAGAAAGTATTGTACAAGAAATAGAAACGATGGTTCGGTCCTTTATTGAAAAGGTAAGATTCAACAAACAGTGGTTGCTCCTTTGATTTTAATCATCTATTTCAATCTGCTCTTATCCACACCAATTTTCATTTATTGAAAAGTAGGGTGCATTTTTTTTAAGAATTTGAGTGAGATTTTCTTTTGTACAATCCATTAGATAAGTTGAACACATCTTGCTTCCTACTTTTTTGGAGGAATATTAGTCGCTTAACTTTTTTCTTTTACCTTTCTGGCAAAAGAACTTATGTCTTAACCCTATCTGTGATGCTGCTACATATGTTTTGTAACTTTAAACATTTTTTTGGTTACACGTCCGTTGCTACTAGAAGGATGAAAATTCAGTACGCTTATTAATTTACTTGCACTCTACTTATGCAGCCTAACTGCATTATACTCGCAATTTCACCTGCCAATCAAGATTTGGCTACATCTGATGCAATTAAAATCTCTCGAGAAGTTGATCCTACTGGTAACTCCAACGTTTATAAGTTGTTTGTCATAAGCCATTGCTATTTTTTATGGAGAAAAATCATTTTGCATGCTTTATGTTAATCCTTTGCCATATTTCTCTTAGGGGAGAGGACTCTTGGTGTGTTGACAAAGATTGATCTCATGGATAAGGGAACAGATGCAGTTGATGTAAGTTTCTGAAAACTAATTCAATTATAAAAGTTCCTTTCTAATAACAATGAGTAAAAGTGTCCTACGGTGGTCGAAGGCTTAGGCTGTGAAGGTGTGCTCTCCTCAAGGTCCCGGGTTTGAGATTCACCTGTGATATTAATTTGTAGACACCTTTCATGTCTACATTCTTTCGATGTCTCCTAGTGCCTGGCCTAGGGATGGGCATGGTTACCCCATGTAATAGTGGAGGAAAATTTCCCAGTTTTCAAAAAAATATAACAATGAGTAAAAGTTATGAAGGTTCCATTTTTTGCCCATTCAGAGAATTGGTATTTGAATTTTTCCCCTTGATTTGATGGATGTGTAATTGGCCTATGTCATGCATTCTAAATTGCTTTCTTTGCATTGCTCAGATATTGGAAGGCAAAGCTTACAGGCTAAAGTTCCCTTGGGTTGGTGTTGTTAATCGTTCACAAGCAGACATCAACAAGAATGTGGACATGATTGCTGCTAGGCGTAGAGAGCGTGAATATTTTGCTAATACTCCAGAATACAAGCACCTTGCTAGTAGAATGGGATCTGAGCATCTAGCAAAGATCCTTTCAAAGGTAAGCTTACAATTTGTTTCATCTAATCTCTTATTTTTCCTCGCATTTGGATTTTTGTAAAAAAGGCGTATTCTGGTTGTGGCTACTGGCTATTAATGTTCGACTCCTTGTAATTGCAGCATCTAGAAACCGTAATCAAGTCCAAAATCCCTGGCATTCAAAACCTTATTAACAAGACCATTGCTGAACTTGAATCGGAACTAAGTCGTCTTGGAAGACCTGTCGCAGATGATGCTGGCGTAAGTTTCCTTGAAGTTCAATGACTGCCTAGTCTATTGGTCCTAGACCTATCTTGTAGGATCCATTTTTATTGTGTTTGTTTTACCTTTTCGTGCGGATATCTCCTGTATGTCAAATAAAATGGTTGTGGGTTGTTAATGTATTTACCTTCAGTTACCTTGTTATTAACATTTGATTGTCTTTTGTTTGCTGAACAGGGAAAACTATACATGATTATGGAGATTTGTCGAGCTTTTGATCAGAATTTTAAAGAACACCTTGATGGCGTGTATGTTTTTTTCTTTCTTGTTATCTTTGACAATACTCAATGCTTCCTTCTCCACTGCCTTTTCTATGTTTCCTAAACAATTCCATTTTCTGATCTATTTGCAGGCGTCCTGGTGGTGATAAAATTTACAGTGTCTTTGATGACCAACTTCCTGCTGCTCTGAAGAGGTTGCAGTTTGACAGGCAACTGTCAATGGAAAATGTAAAGAAGCTTATTACAGAAGCTGATGGATATCAACCTCATTTAATAGCTCCTGAACAAGGATATCGTCGGCTCATTGAATCTACTTTAGTTACCATTAGAGGCCCAGCTGAGGCATGTGTTGATACGGTATGCATAGAACGACTTGGAATTAATTTGTGATGCACAAATTTATTCTTACTGGTACTGGAATATTGATGCAAGAGGGGAAGGGGAGTTAAATATCTTGCTATATTGAATTTCAGTTTCAGCTGTTAAAGTTGGTTTTTGACTTTGGAAATTTGTTGTTCCTTGCCTCTGCTTCAAGGATTTTGATCTTAAAACTTGAATTAAGTATGTCCAGCGTTGTTTGATAATAGGTTTCTCTATATATCTTGTCCAATAATGGCTTACCTGTATTAGGTTTCATATTTTACACGTTTTTCACACCTTTTTATCAAAGAGCGCGTGATAATATAGTATTAACATATTTTCTCATCATTAGATCATAATTTTAGCATCATCATCATTCTTCGTGTTTATTGTCTTTTTTTCTTTCTGATTTCAGGTTCATGCCATATTGAAGGATCTGATCCACAAAGCTATGGGCGAAACTCTAGTATGTTCTTGGACCTTGCATATTATAGTTATACACTTAAACGGAACCATATTCCACATGTTTTGAGTCTATACCATGCCTAACTGTTGGTTTGGTGGTCTTCAACTTAAAACAGTTTTGCATAGAATTTGGTTGTTTCACAGTTTTTTTGTCTTCTTGCACCCTAATTTTCATTCATGACAATTTTAACCATACTTTTCACTCTTGGAAGAAAATTTCAAACGATGTTTAATAAACATTTTATCATGTGCAATATTTATTTATTTTATTGTTGCCACTTCCTAGATTGGTTTTTTGGGGAAGATTCTCTCCTCCGTCTTTTGTCATAATATATTTATTATAATAGTTACATTGAACTTTGAAGTTATAGAACTTGTTCGGATTGTATGCTCTTTGTACTAACGATCTTGTGATTAGAGATTCAAAATTGATTGAGCTGCTTCATAAGGATTGAAGCCTGTCATTTATTTTTTTAATTTTCATTCCTACATTAGTTTGCATGGCAGTACTTAGGCAAGACTGATGAAAATATCTCCCCAGTTTCTGATTTAAATGTGTGTGTGTTATTTCGCTGCTTTCAGGAATTAAAGCAGTATCCTGGTCTTAGAGTGGAGTTGGGAAATGCAGCTATTGAATCTCTTGAAAGAATGAGGGACCAAAGCAAGAAAGCATCACTTCAGCTTGTAGATATGGAGTGCAGTTACCTGACAGTTGATTTCTTTCGGAAGCTTCCTCAAGATATTGAAAAGGGAGGCAACCCTACACATTCTATTTTTGACCGATACAATGACTCATATCTAAGGCGTGTCGGTAGGTCTTCTATTCAAACATTTTTACCATCCATTTTCTTTGGTGACTAATCCACTTTATCCCACTGTTCTTTTATATTTTGGTATTTAACCTCCATGGGTTGGCCTATGGTCAAGAGTATCTTGGGGAAGTTCAATTCAGGGGAGATCATCTACCTATGAATTAATTTCCTACGAGTTTTGATGCCAATCGAATGTTGGTAGGGCCAAGTGGTTTGTCCTGTCATAATAATTGAGTTGTGGAGACATACTAACGGATATTGAAAAAAAAAACATTTGAGGACTTATCGTGTTGAATATGTTAAAGTCAAGAGGATCTAATGTGATCTATTAATGAGATGTATTTCTTTTGGCACATACAGGAACAACGGTATTGTCTTATGTCCATATGGTTTGTGCAACCTTACGAAACTCGATTCCGAAGTCCGTTGTTTATTGTCAAGTACGAGAGGCCAAAAGAGGCCTCCTCGATCACTTCTTCGCCGAGTTGGGAAAACTGGAGGTAGAGTAATAATTGCTCTTCCCATTTGATCACATTTCTAGTTTGCCTCACTCTACTCATATCACATATCTGCTATTTCCTATACAGCCAAAGCGTCTATCATCATTATTGAATGAGGATCCAGCGGTCATGGAGCGGCGTACTGCCCTAGCAAAGAGACTCGAGTTATACAGAAGCGCACAAGCAGAAATCGACACCGTTGCTTGGTCGAAGTAAGATAAAGATTCTATCATGTACAATATCTTCTTCTGTGATTGGAATTTGGGAGGGAAGATGGCAGCACTATTCTTTCATTCATACATTTGGGAAGAAGGTTAGCTGAGAAGGCCGATTTTGTTACTTTCAGTTTTCGACTCTTTATAAAGAAGTGGTTTTCGCCATCTTTCGACCCTTGGTGATATGAATACCCGATATCTAGAGATTATAATTACACAAATATTATATGAAGAAATACCCTTATTTTTTCGACTTGCTTTGAATTACTTGTTTGCTGTTTATATCTGGGAAAACACTTTTTTTATCTTGAAGTTTGAGTAAAAAACAGGAGAATCTTCTCTCTTGGAGCACAGGTTTGGGAGTTTGAGATGAATCTGATGGCTGAAACACACTCAGCAAAGGTAAAAGGCAAAGCAAAAAAATTAGGCCTAAATGATTTCTCCAATTAGGCAATGTGCCAAAAGAGAAGATTGAGTTTTTTTTTTCCTCTCTTTTGGGTGCTTTCTATTTAATTTTTTAGAAGTGAACGATTGAGTTTTGTTTGGCAATTGGTCTTTTTTGCCTCTTGATTTGATTTGGAGATATATTTCGGGTGAATTGCATAGTTCTTCCTCGATCAATTGTTCTTGCTTTATTTATTTATTTATTTCTATAAATGTTCATTAGAATTGGAATGTGTAGTAAACATTCAATTAATCCTTTGAATGCGTCGTGTCTGGTAAGCAACGGAAATGTATGAATGTTAAACAATGTGCAAGTGTTTATGTAATTCGTTTCATTAATTTATTAACCTTAAATGTTTTCAGCCTCAAGTATTGAATTGAAAAAAAAAACAACAAAAAAACAAAACAAAATCTTTGCACATTACGTAGAAGGGGGTGGGTCCAAAAGTAGGTTTTAATTCGTATGTTAAACTAAACTTGTTAACTAATGACATTGGAAAAGTGGATGATTAAGGGCGTGTATGGTGTAGGGATTAGGATTAAGTTAATCGGTATTAAGTTAAGCTGAGTATTAAGTTAATCTGTGTTTGGTGCAGGGATTAAATTAAGCTGGATTAAGTTAAGCTGACTGTTGTTTGGTGTAAGGATTAACTTAACCTGAGTTTTTATTTATCATTTTTCATTGCATTTTGTTTAAATATATACTCTTCAATTTATTTTTCCTTAACAATAGATAAATGACAAAATTACATTTATTTGAAAGAGGAACAACATAACATTTATATA
>JBBMEF010000023.1:8897542-8911445 GCA_037832685.1 Sicyos baderoa
GGTATACTTGCCTTTGCAAATCGCTGCAAAACATTTATAATATTCGCATTTTGCGAATACACCTTAGCGCGGTCAACCGTCCTTATCATTTTTAAAATGTGTTTTCAGTCTTTATTCCATTTTTTGTTTCATTTTTTATCCAGAATTTAAAGATCACAGCACAAATCTCAACAAAAATTTATTGAAATGCAGCCATACCTTTATATAAAAGAGATAGAGATCTTAATATTTTTAACCAAGCTCTTTTAGCTAAACATAGCTGGAGGATCCTAAGGAATCCGTGAAGCTTTCTGTGCCGGGTGCTTAGGGGAAAGTATTTTGTGGCCGGTGATTTCTTTAAGGCGGATCTGGGGAACAATCCGTCTCTGGCATGGAGGAGTATTTTGTGGGGTCGGGATCTCTTCCAAAAAGGCTATCGTTGGAAAATGGGGAATGGTAGACGTATTTCCATTGGGGCCGATCCTTGGTTGAATAGAGAGGAGGGAACCCTTATACTCACAGTGTTTTCCCTGAGTGGCAGGATTCTTATGTCAAAGATCTTCTTAAGGACGGCAATAACTGGAATAAAGATCTGATTATTAATATTTTTTGTCCTGCTGACGCAAAGATCATTATTAATACCACGTTGAGTCGTAACGGCTCGGCTGACGAAATTATGTGGAACCATGATTCGAGGGGTATTTTTTCCGTTAAAAGTGCTTATTATTTGGCGCTGAATCTGGCCAATTCGAAAATGTGTGCGGGTTCTAATGACAGATCCACGGTTAAGGCTTGGAAGTGTTTATGGAATTTTAATATGTCCCCCATAATTCGTATGGGAGCTTGGATGATTTTATCCAATGCCATTCCGTCGAATGGCAATGTTAATTCCATAGGGATTAATTCTGATGTTGTTTGCACTTTGTGTGGGCGTTATAGCGAGACCAATATTCATTTGCTCAAAAACTGTAAATTTGCGATTCGGTCTTGGAATTATTTCTTTCCTGATTTTAATGATTTTGATTTCTGTTTCAGGAATGTGGGAAATGGCGTGGATTTTTGGGATGACATCTCTTCTAAAATTTCTTATGAGAATCATTTTAAAGCGATTATTGTTATTTGGGGGTTATGGCACTTCAGAAATTTAGTTTATCATGATAAATCTAAGTTGGAGTTCTATATTCTTCGAGATTTGATTGTTAAGGCAATTAATTCTCATTTATTATTGGTTGCAGGTAGTCCTATCGGTAAAAAGCCCATTCGTTTTAGGGGTGAGGATCATTGGAGAGCTCCTCTACAGGGTTGTTGGAAGCTGAACGTGGATGCTTCCTTGGGTCATGGGGTCGACGGAATTGGTTGGATTGTTCGTGATTGGAAAGGAAGACCCAAGTTCATGGGGTCAATCCCGGGGTTTAGCAATCTTTCTGTCAAGGCTTTGGGGGGTTTAGCTTTGAGAGAAGGGTTGAGGCATATTGGGGAGCTCTAGCTCCAGTGGTTGCCCCCTATTTTGATTGAGTCCGATTCTATGGAGGTTTTGAATTCCATTTCTGGTGTTTGTCATGATTTTTCAGAATTTAGCAATATTATTGTTGACATTAGGCTGTTGATTTCTTCTCTTGAGATTGTTAATATCTCCCATTGTAATAGGTCCTGTAATTTTGTGGCCGACAACTTTGCTTTTGAGGTTGTGTTGGGTCCCTTGTTCCTCTTCTGTGGAGGATAGTGAGGTTTTTTGGAGGGTGAATCTCCCCCTTACTCTTGGCTCCCTTTTGGAGTTGGATTGTTTGCGGTCCTCTATCACTCTTTAATGAGTTTGGTTCTTTGTTTAAAAAAAAAAAAAAAAAAAAAATTCATTGAATATCTCTAGTATATGGAAAATGGATTTTGTGTTAAATTTTTTGAAACAGTAACCAAATAAACATTTAAAAATACCAGAACCAAAATGAATCAAATTTAATTAAAATTACATGGTTTAAAACAATGCTTAAACTTGAATGAATGTTAGTTTGGTTAATTTGTTAAATAAGTAGTCTTGAATCAATATAATTCTTGTAAAGATATATAAATTTACGTATTGAATTAATTACTTTGCATAATTTTGGTGTCCAAGCTGTAACTCCATTTCATACCATTCAAATTTAGAAGTCTATATGCTAATATCTTTTAATCCAACATACCTAAAGAACAATAGATCGACAGACAAATTTTAAGTGATAAGATTTAAAGAAAATATACTAAAAGATTGAGAACATATTATCAATCTAAGTTCATAGAAGTCTCTTAAAAGGAAAAGAAAAATGATTTGAATATTTTACTCCTTGTCATGACATTTTATATATACAATTTAAGGCAAATATCTCTAACTAGATCGATTTTTTTTATTATCAACATAACTCAACTAGTTAAAATATAGTTAAAATATGTATCATTCATCAAACTATTAAAAAAATGAGCACATACTTTTTGTTTTCTAATCAAGCACATACCAGTTGTTCCTAATTTCATTTTAGAAGATAAACAAGGGCCAGGCCCAATCAGTCACTTTACACAAGAAATAATAAAATTGGGCCCATCTGGTGAGCTTTAGAACTTTTGGTCAGCAGAGAGCTAGAGGGGATCTTTGTGTTCCATAAAATTATTTTATAAACAAAACTATTTAAAATATTCATTTATATGTGGTTTTAATAATGTCATATAGTCAAATGGTAGAGTTCTCCCACATCCATGAGTAGAAAAAATTTGGAAAATTGTATTGGATAGTTCAATTTGACAAAATAATTACAGATTTAGGCAAATTTGAAAAAAATTGCATCTATAGTCGAATATACAGTATAAATAATATTCATCATACTATATTATGTATTAGTTATTCAGTATAAAAAGTATTACTTATATCGTATATTTGACTATGGTTGCTAAATTTTTAAAATTTTGACTAATATTGTAAATATTTATCAATTTGGTTTATTCCTGCAAAAACCCCAAAAAAAAAAAAATTCTCATAAAAAAATAGCCTAGCTCAACAATTTGTTTTTATAAGAATAAACACTAATCAGTTACATTGGGAGTACAAATGTTTTATCAAGTAAGAACCACACTAACTATTATGTTAAAAAATGAAAAACTCATACACAATAATGCCATAAATATAAGAGGGTCAATAATGTACAATGATTATTTATCCTACTTATGGACATCAGTTAAGTAAACAAGAATACATTCCCTTACCAACAAAATTTTAGCAACATATTCTCCTAATTCAATTATCCTACCTATTTTAAGGTCAAAGAAAGATCTTGTACTTTCAAACGGACAATTAGAGAAGACAACGACAACAGCAACGAAGCTGCCTCGAAAGCAAAGGTTCAACCGATAACATCGGTAGGGCAATTTGAGAAGCGTCATGACAACAACAACGATGTTATCTCAAAAGCAAAGGGTCAATCGATGACATCGTTGCTGAAGAGTTTAAACTTTTGAGCATCGAGAACGAGCTTTCGTATAGAAGCGAAAGCGCCCATGGCACCGACCCCGGTGAAGACGACGATGATGGCGAGGTTGGTGCAATAGGTGAGGGATGATTTGGGTGGCTTGTGGGTGATGTTGTAGAGAAGCATTGGGAGGATGAAATCAAGAGGAATGAAGCCAATGGCACCCACAACGGCACTAATGTCTCCAAAGAAAGGAAGCATTGCAGCAAAAAAGCCACACATAAGCATGTAGATTGTACGAAGAATGAGCCTCGGAATGAGATTCCTTTTCGAAAACATTCCTTTCTCCACATCTGCTGATTGCTTCTCCATTATCTCGTACGCGACTTGCGAATACACGAGGCCGATGGCGAGGAGTTGAAGAAGAACGAAGACGACAGCCAGGCCGAGAATCCAAGTGGGAGCGAGAGGGGGGCCGGAGTCGGGCATCAAGCTCTGCAAGATGTTGGAGGTAGCCCTGTTTCCAAACACCCAATATCCAGACACAGCAATGGCATAGAAAGTTACAAATATCACAGTGTAACACATCACAAGCCCTTTCACCATTTTCCCACAAGCAGGAGCTGCTAGAGTTGCCTGTTATCATCATCATCATCATACATCAAACTTTGAACACAATATAATCAAATAACAGTGTTAGGTTAAGTAATTACTTGGATTTCGGGGAGGATTCCGTTGCCGAAAATGGCGGCGAGAATCGAGATGGATGTGAAGGCGCTGAACACCCTTGATTTTGGTGATGATTCTAAACTATAGTCCCTAGCCGGAGCTTCTTTACTTGTTGCTACAATATCAAATTCAAAAAATGGATATAATCAATTTTCAGAATTATATATAGTTGAGAATCTCACATCATTCAAATTTCTCTGTTACTCTGTTCTAACCAGCTTTGTTATCTTCTTATTGTCAACAATTGAAAGATTCTACATGCCCAGTACTATGTTTGTTAACATCCTTTTGAAAATTCTATATTTATGAACTTTAAAGAGAATGTCAACAAATGAGTATACTACTATAAATCTATTTTGATAAATGTTGGGAGAATAAATTAAAAAGTGAAAGTTGGAGAAAAATAATAATAAATTGTCATCTGGCCGAATGAAAAAAACAATGCTCCATTAACGTTCAAGTATAATATCATACATATTTTTTCTCTATTTTTTTTTTACCTATTTACGAGTTATGAGTTGAGTTTTAGAGAGAAAAATAGAAGATTGATACAATCAGAGCACTCAACCCAACCCAATCAAAAATTATATGGGTTGCATCAGGTTGCTCTATGACACATAATTAGATAAGTTGACGAATTGACTATCACAAAAATTTGGATTAATTCAAAAAAAATTACTAACGGAATCTAATTTGGACCATGTACACCCCTAATAATTATTATTACGAAAGGAATCGAAATTGCGGGATACCTGCAATGATACAAGCAGCAACAACAAGAAAGGCATAACCCAAGCTTAGAAGCAGAGAACCCATATTGACATGTCTGAGAGAGTGGAATGTTGGAAGCTGAGACAGAATTATCATCGCCACCGTTACTATTGCTATGAACTGGTACAACTTCATCGATCCATTTGGATTCACGCTCGAATATATTATCTGTAATTTCATTTTAATCACATTCAAAATCCTTAAAATTACTCTATATATACTAAAATTTAGGGGAGACTCCAACCTAAAAAATCTTGCTTATTAGGTATATATTATTATCGCTTGAGCTATTATTCTTATTGGCCACTAAAATTGTACTCGCATATGCTAAAATGAAATAAATACCAAAGCACACAAATTAAAATGAAACAAATCCAAATATTATTTTAACTCAAGGAAAATCAAAGTTGAAGGCCCACTGAAAAATATAGCGACCCCACATCATAAGTATACTCACTATATAGTTCACACTAAGATTGGGCCAACAATTCACCTATTGTCAATTAAAGGCAATTTTGATTTCCCCTGTCTTTTGTCCTTTTTTTGTCTTCTTTTCTTATTAGGTTCAAATCAGTGGGTGAAGCTTGCAAGTTTTAAAATCTTCAGGATTTGGTACTCTCAATCATTTTTTTTTTTTTTGGATGTCAAGTGACATACCGTCTGAGCATACAACATTAGATAACTAGTTATTATAGAATGAATTCATTTCAATACTCTTGTTAATTATTATTATTTTTTTATATTCGTGATTGTCTGAGTCAGCTTTCGCATATCTCAACTAGTATCACGAGATATACCGTCTTGACTCTATAACATTTGGATGCTAAGGAAACTCGTAGGAAATTAATTTCTAAGCAGGTGGCCACCATAGATTGAACCCATCATCATATGCACCCTCAAGATTCCTTTTAACCAATTGAGCCACCTCATAATGGTTTTCAGTACCTTCGTTGATCACCATTTCATGATGATGGTTGGTAGTATCAATAATTTTAAAAGTTAAAAGTATGGATGAATTAAGTGTTCAGTTGTAAATAATGTAATTTTTTAATTTTATTAATTACTTAATTCACTCTATTGTTGTTGACATAAAATAACTATCTTCTATATATATATATGATTTGTATAATCAATAATTATGAACAATAATGATGATTATTATTTTTTTGAAATCTGATAATGATTATCTTTAAAGTTTTAGCATAAAAAATGAATTCAAAATTTTAAAATAAAAGATTTAAATTGATTCGACTAAATTCTATTTTCATAAACTAAAATTTAACTTTCTTATAATGGCTGAGTTTATTAAAATGTCACACCTCAAGGCACTGCCCTGAAAGCAAGATTGCTCCAATTCCAACTCCAGTATTGATAGCCGTTTGTATAAATATTACAAAGTAAAACATCCATCCAGATCCTGTTTAAAAATACACATAAATAATATAGATTATATACTGATCCAAATAACAGTATAATTTAACAGTAAAGTTTGAATACTCAAATATCGTAGACATAAACTGGTCGAGATAGTTACGAATATAAAAAGCAAAAAATGTGAGTAGAGATGCTTTTGCATGAGAGTAATTAGAAGTGGGAACCCTTCAACTATACTGTATTAAATGTGGTGTCTAGCTAAGTCTTATGGAGCATGCATTTCCGCGTGGAATAATCTCTTTCTCTTTTTTCGCCCACCAACATTTCCATTTCTAAATTCCTTTCATATTCCACACCATTCAATTCTCATTTGCATATTTATTCAAACTTATTCCTCCACTTAATCTCAATTAATTCTTCTATTACATAAAACCTAACTTTGGATGTACTCACCGAATGAGTTCGTGACGTGATTGGTCATCTGGTTTGATGTTAATTCATTTCCACTCCATAGTCACGAGTTTGATTCTTGGAATCGATAATGTAATTTCCCTTCCCTAATTTGTATTAAAAAATAATAATACTTTGGATCTACTCAAAAAATAAAAACCTAACTTTGGTAACTTCTTCAAACTTCTTAATTGCTTTATGTCCCTTCACTTTTACGTCTATTTTAGCTTTAAAGTTGATTTGTATAACTCAACTGCATAATAAATCTATTAAATAAAAGTTGATTCGTTTTTTTGCTAGCCTTGTTATAGGTGAATAAGTTAAATTATGTCACAAAGTTAGAAGCTTAAAATATGAGATTTCAAAAAAAAAAAAATATATATATATATATATTTATACAATCTACACAAATGAAGAAAACAAACGCATATAATTAAAATATTAAATTTTATGCAGTAATTTAAAAACATTAAAATATCTTGCCTATACTTTTAATAATTTTAAAATTAGTGATAAATTTGGAATTACTTTAAAAAAATATATTTGAAAATAATAGTTTGAGTCATTTTATAAGAAAAAGTTAAACAAGAAATTTACCTAAAGACCAACTTCGACCTATTTTATAAAAATATAACTAAATTAAAATTAAACATTTAAAATAATTAAAAAAAAAAAGAAAAAAAGAATGACAACTCAACAAAAATAATAGTCAGCATGTCACCCACCTTTCATTGTTGAACTCAAACAATTTTTTAAACTATTTATAAAATGAATTCTTATGTTAAGTCTACTTATAAAATTGGAGTAATATATAAAAGTAGTTTCTAGTTGAATACCATTACGGGATTCCAAGTTGGTTGGCGAATATTTAAAAGTTTTAATTTTAAGAGAGGAAATAAATAAATCTTCATTTTTTTACTTCTAAAAGTACAAAATAAACCAGGTGAGACGCCCTATTGTTGAATTTTCAACAGCGGTCAACCAATTTACATGATAAAAAATTATAAAATGGTAAAAATAAAAAAAACATTACTTTTAAAGCTTTTTTCATTAGTTTATTATTATTTTCCTAAAACAGAGAATTGCATAGCAGATAATAGAGCACGCATGCGAAGTGATGATGACGCGCTTCATGATTTGATACATTATTCTTTAAAATACAAAAAAAAAAAAAAACAAAATAATTAAAAATAATTAAAAGAAAATTACCATTTTACCTCCTAAAAAATTTAGAATTAATTTCAATTTAATATCTATTTAAAATTAAATATTATATTTTAAATTCAACAATAATTATAGATCGAAAAATTCAAACACATATTATAAGTTATGCTATTCTAACATGTCATTAATATCCAATTTTATAATTTATATATTTTAATTTAATTTTATACTTATATTTTAAAAAAAGAAATCACCTAAAATTTAAAATAATAATTTTATCAATATACTAAATTTTAAATTGACATGCCATCACTATTTACTCTATGGTCATCAAGAATAACACTAACTCAACTATATTAATTAGTGTGACTAATGAATTAAAAGATTGTAAGTTCGAATGTCATAAATTTTTAATTATATTTTTTTTTTCTTTCTAAGATTATAATTATTCATAATGAAAGATTGAAACTCGAAACCTCTCATAAGTATAATAGATCCGAGTAACTACTCTAGTGGGCAGGTCTCCAATTATTGTTAAACAAAAACAACATGACTATGTTAAGTTATATCCTAGCCTAAAAGTGTGAATATTGGGGTAAGAGAATAGAATTACTAAAAAGAAAATTTGCCCAATAATTAAATATAAAACTTTATGCAGAACGAAATTCGCGAGAAAAGCTAAGGAAGAATAAAGCAAAAATAAAAATTAAAAAAATAAAAATAAAAATACCTAGCACGTCGGCGGCGAGTTCCCGGAATCTGATGTGGCGGCGACCGGCGTTTTCGCAGTGATCAAGAACCTTGGACATGAGAAGATAGGAATAGAAAGTGACGACCGCCATAACCGTGAGGCAAAAAACCCCCAATCCCCAACCTAAACCTCCGAATGCGTACGGCAGAGTCAGAATCGTCGGCCCCACGATCGCCGTCGTCAAGTGGAATCCGGCGTGCCACCACTCCCCTGCGTTTGATCGGAACAAAATATAATCGGCTTCTGAATCCAAGAATTGAAAACAGAGAGACGATGATGCGGTGAAATCCTTGTGTGTTTTTTACCTTTGGATTGGAGGACGAATGAAGCTCCGGCGTCGGAGGATCGGTCGCCGGTGATCGGAGGCTGATTCACCATCGTTGTTATCGCCTCCGCGGGCGGTGGAGAAGGCGAGGCGAGGCCGGCGTTGGTTTCTAAATGATAGTTAACACATGGAATAAGTCAACATTGTCATAATAAATACCATGCCTCTTACGTTTCTTTTTTTTTTTTTTTTTTTTTTCTTTTTGGTTTAATTTTATTGTCATTTATCTAAATGAGATATTTTATTTGTGGAGTGTTATGAAAATGGCAGCAACTAATATTTGGTAACAGTGTGATTGGATTGTGTTAATCTTTGAATTCAAAATTTTCAACAATCATATGTGCTAGAGCAAATTCATTTATCTTTTTTGAATTAAATTACTTTGGATCTTTGAATTGTGTTCATTTTTATTTTTCTTCTCAGAAATTTAATTTATAACCCATATATATTTAAAATAAATAAATAAATGTATGTACTTAAAAGTTGTTATTAATTTTATTAGTGCCTATTATTTTTTATCAATATACTAAATAGCTATTTTACTAATTAATCTAATACACACTTTTAATTTAGGGGATTTTGTATGTATATTTAATATAAAATAAAATAATTACATGTATATCATAATTTCTAAACTTATTCATTTGAGATACAAAAATGATTGAAATCTATCAATTAAATTAATAGAAGTCTATCAATCGAACGGATAAAAGTCTAAAGTCTCTCAATTAAATTGATAGAAGTATAAAGATGGTAGAATAGGAATTTTGAGAAAAATATGTTATGAATGAATTATTTTATAAAATGTGTTATAATTGTAATGAAAAACTCAAAAATATGCTATGAAAAACAATTTTCCTTTAATTTAGATTGGATTAAGTTGAGTTAAACAAGCTAAGAATTGGTTATTATATAACCAATTTGATCCACCAAATTTATTACCCAATTAAACTTAAAAAAAAATTATAATCTAACTTAACTCTTACTATTAAATATTCGAAGTGTTTAGTATACCTCCCATTTTTGTAAGGATGCATTTGAAATATATTTTTTCAAAAAATGGTTACTAAATCGTACAAGATGCGAGTAGAGCTATGCTATTTTTGATAAAAAAAAAAAAAAATCTTTTTTTTACTTTTTGCTTTTGATACTTAAGGCTACAAAAACTCCTTATCATATACATTTTCTTATTTGATTATCTATATTCTACTCATATTTTAGAAACCAGATTATGGAAAATAATAATAATAATGTAAAGACCCGACTAAAATATTTAATTTTAGTAGATTTTACTAACATGCATGATTAAAAACTCAAGTTCTAGTTGGATAGGGATGCAACTGACCCTATCATAAAATCAGAAACACAACTGGTCCTGATATAACTTATAGGAAATGTAATTAGTCCTATAAAAGTAACCCAACTAGATCTAGCTATGTAGGAAACGCAACTGGTCTTATCATGCATCAGCAAATCAGGTACGCAACTGGACTTGCTATAAACTTATAGTAAACGCAACTGGTCCTATAAAGCGGTAGGGTCGCGAATTGTCCTACCATTAGGGAACGAACTGGCCCTAATAGTCTACACTTATGAGAAACACAACTGATCTCATAAATTACATCAAATCAGGTACGCAACTGGACCTGCTATAATCTTATAGGAAACGCAACTGGTCCTATAAGGCGGTGGGCAACGCGAGTGACCCCACCTACTACAACTTATGAGAAACGCAACTGGTCTCATAAGTTACATCATATTAATTACCACTCAGCATCCCATACTACTGAGCAACATCAAGCAAAAATGAATATTTTTGTTTGTAAAAATCTTAAATAAATAACAAATAGCTCAAACATCCAACTTAGAGGACAATGAAGTCAAACTAGTTCAAAGATTAAATCCATGCATCTTACAGATAATCTAGACATCAAACTTAAAATTCAACGAGGTCAAACTTAGCTCAAACATTAAATCCATGCATATCATAGACAGTCTAGAGTCTAGACCAAGCTTAAAAGTCAACGAGGTCAAACTTAGCTTAAAGAATAAATATATGCATTTTATAGACTATCAAACAAGTTATCAATCAAATATCAAGCGAATATAGCATTTAAGGACCACACAACTCTAGGTAAGAATCCTTACCTGTTGTAGTTACAGAACTCCTTGTGAAGACGAACCTAGCTAACCACGAACTAGTCAACCAACGATCCTAACCATCAATTACATTAAAATTAGAACCTAGTGTAAATCTTGATTTCTACAACTATTCTGCACGATTTGTATCAATAGATAATTTAAATCCTTTATTAAAAACTTCCATTAAAAGATATTAAATATTCTTTTAATTTCTTAATTTCTGGGCCATTAAAACTCCTACTCAAACTTGATCTTGGTCAACTATTATATACTTGAAAACAACCCATAATTAAAAAGAATATTCAAATATTCAACAAATTCAAGTATTTAATAATTTATTTGTCTTTGGCCCAAGAAATTTAGAATAACTTATAAACTGCTTTAAATTTTAAAACAACAGCTAAAAAAAGAAAACTCTTTAATTTAAAACATAAAAATTAACAACAATAAGAATCCCACACCAAAGCAGCCCATTCTAAAATTCATACTTGATATTAAGAATTATCTTAAATTATTCGTAATAAAATGTTACTACAATAACCAATAATTCCCACAAATTTAACCCTTTCTTAAAGCTTGTCTCATTTTGGTATCCAACATCACAACCCATTGAACTAATAGTTTTAATAGAGGAAAAATCCACTATTTGTCTACTTTTGAAAAATTATTATAGGATTTGTCTAAATGAGAAAATAATGTAGCGACATGGCTAAAGTGTGTGTTTAAGGGTGAAAGAGAAATGTTTCATCCCTAGTTTGCACTTCTCCTATTTATTCATTTTTAAAAATTAATTCACTATTTAACTCTTCCATTTGAGGGAGTGTGTTTAACTGAAAAAAAAAAAAAAAAACAAAAAAAAAGCAAATAATAATTATAGTTTGTTAAACCAATCCACCCACAATTCTAGGGTTAATCAAAAAATAAAGAATAAATAAATTTTTGGTAAACCAATTCACCCACACTTTTAGGGTTATTAGGTTGCCAAATTACACATGACATTATGCAAGATTAACGTAACAAATTTTGTTACTCCTTTTTTAGCACTTTATTTTACATTTTAATAATTTAATTCCCTTTTTAACATTTTTAATTTACACATGTCACTTTTACCGGTAACTTCATATTAATTTACGTTTTATCATTTTTAATTTAACAATTAAATTGAGTTGTTAGCATTTTAATTTACGTTTTAACGGGTAATTTCATATTTTTACAGGTTTGTTGGGGTTTCCAAATTTTTCCACCATTGTTACTTTCTCACACCCCATGCCTCTTCATTGATATTTCACGTTACCATTTGTTCCCTTCTACCAACCGTTTGTCTCCATCATTTCCGCACCACGTTAAGTTTAAAGTTTAGGATGCCAACTACATCCGTTTTCGTGTTCTTTAATGGCAGATGGGACGAGGGTGACATTTACACCGATTACACAACCGGCATGCATGGTTGATATCGTATGCAACATCCCTCTATCCAATCTAATTTCGTCTATTGAGGAAAAATTGTTTTTGGACGAGAACTCAAAAATTGTGTCCATATCACTCTACAAGGCGTGCACAAAGAAATGTTGAATACACCGAAAGATGACAGGGACGTTCAGTGGATGTACCGCGGATTCGCTAGGGGCATGTACACCGGCTGAAAAATATAGCGACCCCACATCATAAGTATACTCACTATAGTTTACACTAAGGTTGGGCCAACAATTCACCAATTGTCAATTAAAGCAATTTTGACTTTCCCCGTCTTTTGTCCTTTTTTTTGTCTTCTTTTCTTATTAGGTTCAAATCAGTGGGTGAAGCTTGCAAGTTGTAAAATCTTCGATTTAATCTATGATTTGGTACTCTCAATCATATTTTTTTTGATATTTACCAAAGAGTAATACTTTGGTAAGGGTGGGTAAGTATTTTAGAAATACTTACCCAGCTTACAACCACACATTTTTTACTTTTTCATTTCTCTCTCCGTCAATCAAGCCAATTTTTTTTTTGAAAAAGTAAAAATGTGTGGTTAGAAGGGTAGGTAAGTATTTTTAAAATACTTACCCACCCTTTACCCAAGTATTACTCTTTACCAAATCATATTTTTTGGTAACAGTGTGATTGGATTGTGTTAATCTTTGAATTCAAAATTTTCAACAATCATATGTGCTATTGTAGTTAAAAGTTGTTACTAATTTTATTAGTGCCTATTATATTTTATCAATATACTAAAAAGCTATTTTATTAATTAATTTAATACACACTTTTAATTTAGAGGATTTTGTATGTATATTAAAAATAAAACAAAATAATTTCATGTATAACATAATTTCTAAACTAAGACATAAAAAAGATTGAAGTCTATCAATTAAATTAATAGAAGTCTATCAATCGAACTGATAAAAGTCTAAAGTCTCAATTGAATTATAGAAGTATAAAGATAGTAGAATAGGAATTTTGAGGAAAATATGTTATGAATGAATTATTTTATAAAATGGGTTATAATTGTAATGAAGAGTCCAAAAATATGCTATGAAAAACAAATTTTCTTTAATTTAGGTTGGATTAAGTTGAGTTAAACAAAATAAAATAAAGGGATTTGCATGTATAGTAAAATAAGACAAAATAATTCCATGTATAGCAGATTTTTAAAAATAATTCTGGTGTACCATAAATTAAAAAACGGATTAAGTAAAATTACTTAAAAGCCCATAATGAAAAAGTGGGTTTATTTCTATCACTCCACTTATTTATTTCTATCACTCCACTTATTTATTTCTATCACTAGACTTAATAGATTTCTAT
>JBBMEF010000023.1:8911545-8929035 GCA_037832685.1 Sicyos baderoa
ACTTATTAAAACTTGCTACAAACGATAAGGTATACTTGCCTTTGCAAATCGCTGCAAAACATTTATAATATTCGCACGTTGCGAACACACCTTAGCGCGGTCAATGGTGCAAGCCTTTCATGGGAGATTCCTTAGCTTCAGGTGATGAGTGTGAACATATTGTCACAGTAGGGTGTCGAAGTCCTGCCCCGGACTGAGGATTAGTGGACACCATTTATGAGTCTTGTTAGGCATGTAGACTTGAACTAGTGTAGTCTACGTAGACCTGCATTTACCTGGTTGCAATAGCATGCAATGTGCGAGTACACACATTAGATGCCGAGAGGAAGGCTACATTAGGCTAGTGTCGTCTGTCTAGAGCCGAGCACTTGGACAGTTTTTCAAGTGTTCAGATTAGTGCGGTGAGTTAATTATTAGGTCAGGAGTCAGTGAACTCTCGATATTAGGAGTTATGTTGATAACTCAAGTTTGAATAAATAGATAGTCGGTATTGCATGTATTTCTAGGATGTTAGATGATGTGTTGATATGTGTATTGTACCCCGATTGGGGATTATTACTAAATACCTATGTACTCACCCTTATTTCTCGGGTTTTCCACCACGTAACTTAGGACAACATGCACCCAGATGGCTAGTGGAGGTGTTGATGGATCATGGGAGTCCATTGTCGTTTGTTTAGTTTATTTATTATTTGTCGTCATTGAGTCAACATGCAAGATAGAAGTGAATTATCATTGGATTTCATTATTTGAACTGTCTTAATAATCTCTCACTAGAGGCATGAACTATGAATCATTATTGTTGGAACTGTTTATTTAAGTAAATGATTTTGAATTCTGGTTCTCTACTATAATGATTATGCGTTAAGTAAGAACCGTAAGATCGTTTTATAAGTTGGATTTGATCTCCATATTTCAAAATCAAATATTTGTATTCTTCATTTAAAAGAAAAATTAGTTTTAGTTCATAAAACAAAAGATAGTTAATAATTTAATGTTGATTACAATAGTGACTAAACTTATTTTAAATTTTAATATATTGATAAAGTCCTTAATTTTATAGTAACAGAAAAGAAAATTTAAATAAAAGTGAGTATAAACGTGAATTCAAAAAAAGGAAATTTTGCATGTATAACAAAAACTGACGAAATATATTTATCTATAGCACAAAATTAAAATTAATTCATTTAGAGCAGAAAAATTTAAATTAAATTCTATCACGGGTTCAGTTCTATTAATTATAAAATTCAATCGGCAGTAGATTCAATCTATTATTAGTTGAATTCTATCACTGATAGAAAATGAGTAGACTCATTCTATCACTGATCTAATTCTCTTAGTAATAGAAAATTATGTGCGATAAATAAATTATTTTAGAAAACAAATTGTGCTACAAATATAATATAAGCGATATAAGCGATAGAATGTGTTTTGGATGGTAAATTCCCTTCAAAAAAACACACAAAAAAATAAATTTAGACATTATTAAAATATCATAAATAAAAATATTTAATTTTAAAATATTAACCAAATTTATACTCCAGGCCACCAAATTTAAGTACTAAAAAAAATGTTTCCAAAATAAATTTGTTGGGTGCAAAAATTATACATAAAAAATGTGGGATAAGAGATAATTGGATATACATATACATTTTTTTAATGAATTTTGTTGACACCATTATTATTTTCTACAATGATATTTCTTATTTCTTTTAGCATTTTTTCTATAGTGAGTTAGGACTTAGAAGAATTCAAAGAAAAAAAAAATGTTAAAACTAAAAGTATTATTTCCTAAATATTATTTTTAAAATAACTCAAATATTAATTATTAATAAAATTGACAGATGAAAAATTGACGTAAAACAAGAATTGGTTACTATGGTCTGCATTTTCACCATTTTCATTAGACCAAATACTTCAAACTTGAAAAAAAAAAAGAATAATGGAAAAATGATCTCAATTGGTAAAAAAAAAGAAATTCAAAAGCTTCTTTTTGGATGAAAAGTTCAAAGTTGTAGTGTTATAAAATGTTAATTTAGGTAAAAAAGTTTCAAAATAATTTATTTTTAAAAGATGTTTAAAAATACACTTGTATTTTTATTTTTTATTTTTTTTTTTTGAAAATATACACTTGCAATTAAATTAGAATAAAAACCTTTAAAGTTTTTTTTAAAAAAATATAATATATATATATATATATATATCAATAAACTAAAAATAATAAATAAATAAAAACGCCTTAGTAGCATAACCAAAAAAAAAAAAAAAAAAAAACCTTTATATCATCAATCACAAAATGTCATCAAATATATTTATTGTGTAATAAGTGGTTGGCAGTGAATGGAATAAAAAAAACAGAGCCCCCAACAAAATTCCATGCATTTCTTTGAATTGAATTTCAAAAATTTGAAATTATGACAATTTACTCTTTTTTCTTTTACATGACAATTTTACTTCTTTTTAAACCTCATAGTATAGTAGGAGATTTTTGGATGTTTTGTGTTGTAAGTCTTTGATATTAGACTGCTCTCGAATCTGATATTAGACCCCTTAAATTGGTTGTTACAAAATTAAAGAAGTGGACAAAATGATGCTGGTATTTTCAATTGAGATTTCAAGCTAATTATAATATGCCCTTTTAACCCTTTTAAACATTTTACCTATGTGGCACATTTCGTGTTATACATTTTTTTTTCTCTTTTATCTTTTAATATTATTTTGTCTATAAAAAATAATTGTGTGTTACCATTATACTTCAAATATTTGGATTTGATCTCCACTTATGAACAAGTATAAAAGTTTTTCTCGTAGTTTAAATTCAAAATTGGACCAAGTTAAGTGTAATAGGTGAATTATACATCATGTAAGATGAGTTAGTGTAACTTGAGTTAATTAATGATTAGTTTTAGCTAATCATGAGGGATGTGTATTGGTGCTACTATATAAAGCACGGTGGGGGTGAGGCTTAAAAACCCTAAACACCTTGAGAGCCCCTTGTACAAATCCTTTGCAATGGCACTATGATGGTGGATCGATCAAGCTCAATCGATCCATAACAGTGGAGTAGGGATGTTCCCGAACCACTATAGATCGGGTGTTCTCTCTTCTCCATCCTTCTATCTTCTCTATTTGTTTTGATTGATTTGTTTGATCATGTGCATTTGTTCTTGGATTAGATGTTAGATCTGGATTTTGCTACTTTATGGAGAGTAAAATAAAGAAAACAAGGATCACCATGATAAGATTTTAACTAATCTTATATAAGATGTGATGATGCCAACTTGTCTTGTGATCCTATGTTAGTTTCTCATTGAGATTTGACACAAGAAAGATTCCAGTTTCATCAATATACATAAAAGATTAAAGAACCTAATTCTTGTGAAAGAAACTGAAAACTAGTTTCACATTGCTATCACAGATTCACATTTAGCTCCCCAGAAATCAACAACATTAAGAATCTAACACTTGCGAAAATGAAAACTAACAATCTAAGATAGAATAGATAAAACTAAACAAGATTAGCAGCAACTAATCAAAACCAGTCACATTGTTAGGGACTATCACAGATTCTCAAAACAAGATTAGCAGCAACTAATCAAAAACCAGTCCTTAATTCAATTCTCAGGCTTTCTCCTCATCCTTCATCTCAGCAACAGTTTTGTTGTATTCTTCCACTTCCTTCTTGTAAGCTTCCATGGCTTCTGCAGCTTTGTCATTCCAGATTTTCCTTTCCTCTTCACCAAGTTCCTATTCAGCCAAAATTAAAAAACAAAAAACAAACCATTCATCAGCTCAACCAGAATCACAGAATGTTTATACAATAAAAAAAGAATTGCAATTAATCTTCAAACCTTCCATTTCACTGAAATTAGAGCATTCACTGTGGAATTGTTAACTCCAGGCTTCTCCTCCATTATACTTTTCCTAGCTTCTTTGCTGAAAATTAATACAAGAAGCAAGTTAAGTAACAAATTCTACACAAAAGCAATTCTTATGTTTTGTTGTTTTTGTTCTTTCTACTACCTGAACAAGATGTAAGAGGATGCAGGCTTCTTTGGCTTGTTAGGATCAACATTCTTCTTCCCTTCCTTCTTCTTCTTTTGGCGCTCCTCCTTTGTTTTCTGTTAATTAATTATACTCATTATTAATGGGTAGCTTGAACATTGTTGTGATGTCAAGTTATGAAAGATAAATGCAATGGTTTACCTTTATCATAGTCTCAGTTTTCTCTTTCTTCTTTAGCAATTGCAAAGCTTCATGTTTCTGAACTTTCATTTGCTCATCCTCTTCCTTCTTGAGGATTGATGCCTCCTCCTCCTTTTTCTGCTTGTAAATTTCCATTTCCTGCATGTATTTTTCCTTGTTCTTCTTTGCCATCTGCATATGTTAAGGATTTATTAATGATTGAATGAAATATTAAGAAAATCTGTTTTTGGTTTTGAATTTTGATGAATGCTGACCTCTTCATAAGGACCCTTCTGCTCCTCTGTCATGTTCTTCCACTCCTCTCCTGTTATCTTTGCTACCTGAATCCAACAAACACTGGATAAGTTACAAAAACATTGATAGGAACAAACAGAGAACAACTGGTATTCAGCTAGAACCTCGTACTATCTAATATGATATCAGATCATTTAACCCAAAGTAATTGAGAAACATGTTGAAGATCCACTAATTACCAATTATATATCTATTCATACCAATACTATCTAATAGGAATCCCAATATCAGAGTTGAAAGCAAGATGTTAAAATATACCTCTAGGACATTCTTATTCTCAGCCAAAAGGGAAGCACGCCGCTCATTCGAGAAAACGAAAAACGACGACATGGGTTGCTTTGGCTTCAATGGATCTTTCTCCTTCCTAATAGAGACATTGAATCAAATATTAGCAAAGCACTTGAGAGTTTTCATTTCTACACAGTGAACATGGTACTTACTTCTTCTTCTTGTTCTCCTTCTCAGCTTCGTCTTTGAATTGGAGGTATTGATTAAGCAGATCCATGGCTGTCTTCTGCTTCTGCTCCTCTTCCAACAGCTTCATCGCCTCGGTCTCTCGCTTCTCCTTAGATGTTATCTGCAAATAGGCTTCTTTATCAGCCTGATACCTCTCCTCATATGGCTTCTTCTCCTCCGCGGTAACACTCTTCCATTTTGCCCCCAAAATGTTTGAGATTTCTTTGAACTCTGCCTCTGGATTCTCCTTCTTTACCTGCAGAGAACACAAAGTCACAAATGTAAACTTCAAATTCAATTTCTAAAGTGCCGTATGATAACCATTTGGTTCTTTGTTTAATTTGAAAGTTAAGGCTGCAACTACTACAACACATGATTTTCATGACTCTGACGTATACACTCTACTTGTGTCTAAAAACCAAACCAATTTTTGAAAGTTAAACAAAAAAATAGCTTTCCAAATACTTGCTTAGTTTTATGGAATTTGGTTTGAATTCATATACTACATTATATAGAGAATGTAAGTATATATACAAATTGGAATTTCAAATACGAAAAACGAAAAACCAAATGTATATCAAATCGAGCCTAAACAATCATCATAATCAAGAAACAAATTTACAATCTACCTCGTTCCACTGATCTTTGCACCACAAAATGTAAGGCGGAGATGGCCTCTTCTTTTCGGCACACTTCTTCTTCTCTTTCTTATCTTGCTCCTTGTCTTTCAATATTTGAATCATAGGAAAGTTCTGGTTCAGAATGAAAAAAAATTCATCAATCAGATTCAAAAACCGAACCAGATCTGAAGATTACTTATCGATCTACTATTAATTGTAGCTAGATCGAACAGATACGAAGCAGTCGGAAATAAAAACACTAGATCCAGAAACAAACCATGTTAGGTTTGAACTCCTTCAATTTCTGCAACTTCTTCAATTCAACCTGAAGCTTCTCCTGTTCTTTGTCCCTCGTCAGAAGCTCCTCATCCTTCTGCTTCAGCATCTCGTCCTTGGCTTTAAGTAGCTCCTCCGTCTTCTCCTTATCGAGCCTCAACTGCTGAAGCATGTCCTGCATTTCCTGCAAGTCTTTATCGAAGGATTGCTTAGCCGGCTGCTTCTTCGCCACAGCTTTCGATTTCGGTTTCTTCGCTGAAGATAGATTCTGAGAATGGATCTCCTCTTCGGACGGCTGCGTTGTTACCTTCGAAACCGTGGATTGAGGCTCCTCCGTTGACGAGTTTTTGTCCTTGAGAGCCTTCCGGCTGTTTCTAGGTTTCTTGGCTTTGCCGGCGGGTTCTCCGGTGGTAGGAATTGTAGCGGTGGCGGAATCGGCCATTGAAGAGAGGAGGAAAATGAACGAGGAATAGAGAGAGTATGAAGGCGTGATTTGAAACTTCGAACGAAGGGAGGGTTTTATATAAAGCGGGGGAAAGAATCCAACGGGTCTTTGTTTCAAAATTCAAATGAATTACTGAGATTGAGGATTTGTTTTCTTTTCAAATTCATTTGACCGTTGGTGAAGGTTTCTCTCTCACAATTCTATTTATGAAAGTGTATTATATATACACACAACTTATATGGAAAAAGAAATAATTGTGCTTAAATGATTGGATTTCTTTTCAATTAATTGGATTTTTATTTTGGAGATTTTTAATGTATAACAAAAATAAGCTAAAAAATTGCATCTATAGCACAAAATTGAAAAATAATTGCACATATATCCAAATTCTGAGTAATCGAACTCAATCAATAACTAGTGATTGAGTTCAATCACTTAACAAACTGATTGAGTTCAATCATTCAGAATTTTGGTATGAACGATTTTTTGATAAACATGTGCTATAATTCTCATAGAGTGTCCTAAAATTAACAAATTTTCTTTTATTTTTTAGTTCTAAAAATATTGGTTTACTTAAAAAAAAAAAAGAAAAAAAAAAAGAAAACATATTTTTCAAAACTTTTTTGTTTTTTATAAGTTAGTGTGTTCCCTTTTGTGTGTGTGTTTTTTCAAATTATTATGTACCATTTCGGTATTTGATTTTTAAGGAAAAATGTTCTAAATTCTCGGGTTAGCCAAATCTGAAAGGAATAAAAGAACAATGCACCAGCCGGGAATCGAACCCGGGTCTGTACCGTGGCAGGGTACTATTCTACCACTAGACCACTGGTGCTTGATGTTTTGTTTTGTAATAAGTTTTATTTTAACTTGGTTTATTACAATCAGTAAATGTTAAGAGATGTTAGTGTATCTAAACATACTTTAACGGGTAAAACTATATACCTTTAAGTCGGATGTTAGAAGTTTAATTCACCTGTGCATTTAAACGAATGTGTGAAGATATGATTTAATATGGTTAATATTATATTGTTATAATATTATTATATATTTATGTGATCTGGTAGTTTCCTATTTTGTAGAGATTCATGTATTATTATATTCTATTATATTTGCTCATTCCCTTATATATATGGGTGAGTTCTGTACAATGTAAATCAATCAAATATAGAATATATTTCTCCATCTTTTTGTGTTATTCTCTTAATGGATCGGTGGCCTCATTGTTTGATGGTAATCTAGTCAAACACCATGGTGATGAGTTTGATTTCGAAAATCGATATTTGGCTCTCATTTAATTGAGAACAATAATGGTTCTTTTTCTATAAGGTTTAGTCATTACTTTTATATATATAAAAAAAAATACTTATAACATCTTTAAAAAAAAAAAATTAAGTTTATTTATTTACATAAAAGTATGTTAATATTCTGTTTATTCAAAACTAATTATTAGTTTGATAACATATTAAAGAAAAATATAAACACTCAATTGGATTTTTCACTACATAGGAAAAAAACAAATTTTTGTTGATAGATGATTGAATTTTTCATGTTAATAACAATCTAAGTGACATTTACACGACCAAATATGTAAACTAACCAACAATTTGGTGATACGACACCTTTTTATTGACAAATTTTAACAATATTCTTATAAATTAAGGATAAATTGAAATTTTTTAAAAAGTAAGAATCAAATTGAGAATTAATTGAAAGATTAAAGATACGTAGGTTAAAAACATATCCATGCAAATAAGTACAAATTGAATTACTCAGGACATGTTATTGATGAACATCATTTCTTGTGTTTGAATACATTAATCTTCTTCCTTATACATAATGCTCACTAACAATTATGTTTTTTTTTTTTAGTTTGAAGCCATAATTGAATGAAACTTCACAAGATTCTTCCAAGTTCACTTTTCCCAACCCCCCCAATTTAAAAATAAAGATAAATATGACCCTTCTCCAAATTTTCTAACAAACTTCAAATTTACATACTGAGACAGATTATACAGACAAACAATCTCCCAATTTACAAATGATTTTGAGTTCCATAAGGCAAAAGGTATAGGTGTTGGCCATCAACCACTGATTGAATGTACAAGGGTCGATCGCGCGGCATCAGCTTAAAATGAATCCGTGTCACTTGAGCGATCTTGGTACTTTCATGCCAAATCCATGCTTTACCCTCTCAATTCTGTTGTTCAAAAAGTGTTCATGGTCACATCTCACATGTCTTTCTAGGTGCTACTCAAAAGAAATATGGTATATTATTGATTTTCAATCACATATCTTATTTTTACTTCCAAAAGATAAGAAACTGAGAAGGACATTATCAAACAAGCATCTAATTTCAGTTTATGACAGTATAATCGAATAGAACAACTTACGTCGGGGCGAGTTTTCCCAGGTTGTACACCTCTTTCTCAGAATCTTCATTTACAGCTCGTCCCGAAATCTCGATTCTATAAAATTTATTGGTAGTAGTAGGCAACCCTCTGCTAGAAAGCAGCTCCATATCCCTTTTATGGAGTTCTCTCCCATTGACATAGATTCCAGTGTTTCCAGCAGCACAGTTCCTCGACATTGGATAGGTGAACTCTTCGATAAACGGCTGAATGATAAGCAATGATTAACATATAACTTCGAGCTATACGAACGGAAGAAGCTTTCAAACTAGAAATCAACTGAAAACTCACCGGAATGATGCCAAGACATGAATGGCCCATTACACCCCAGAATCCAGCTTGATAATCATACCTGGTAACCACAATTAAAGGAAGAAAGCACAATGCTAATTCAGATGTTTTACTAATATAAGACCATTCATATGCACTTTGAAAAGTGCTACTTTATATGGTTAATTTGAAGATCCTTTTTTTTTCATTTTCAAACTATTTTCAACTTTGGCTGTTTGGATTAAAAATCATCTTAAAAGAGAACATTTGTTTAATTTAAATCATTGAAACAAAATCAGGGAATGCATTCAAGAGTTAGTATGAGAAAGAAACATACCAATAATCACCAGGAAGAATGGGCCCAGCTAGCTTTTCAGCCTTTTTGACTACATGAGCTGGTAAAGGCTGGCCATTAACCGAAACGGTAGGCTTACCATGATCCGGAATTTCACTTGATCTTGAAAAATCTCTTAAGTTGTTCCTGCTGAGATCCACAAAGAAGGGTTCGGAATCTTGGCTGCTTTTGATCTTACTTCGATTTTCTTCTTCTTCTTCTTCTTCTTTGTTTGTTTCCACAAAATCTTGTGAAACATGAATGTTCGAATAATCTTCAAATGTGACATCCAACACACTCGGCTCTGTGACATCATTTATAACTGTATTCTGCTTATTTTCACTTCCCTCTTTATACTTGCTAGGTTCATGATAAGAAGGGCTATCAAAATTCTCCTTGGAATTTGTTAAAGATGGTGTATCTTTTGAAGGCAGGTCGACAACGCCCGAGAGATTTTTCAGATCGCAATTTATAGCTGGGGTCTCTTTTTCCTTAGAAAAAATGGGAGATGAAGTTACCTCCTGCTTTTTAGATTCTGTAAGATTTGAATCCTGGTCGTCAGAGGGCTTGTTGTGTTCGGTACTGATCAATTTGTGACTAGAATTATCGGAACTTTCTAAGGAGTTGGTGATATTGACAACTCTTGTGGGGGAACCATCATCAGGAGAAGCTTCTCTGGGCCTGATTTCTGGTGGAACTCTAACAACAAGCCTTCTGTTCTCGACTTTTACAACAACGACAACCGAACAAGCACCACACTGTAGTTTCTGCCAATCCATCTCTAACTTGTAAATTTTCCTTGGAAGTTTTAGCAATTCGAAGCAACTAATGCATACAATGAATGGGGCACCACCAGCGATGGCATCACAAGGCTTTCCACTTCTTTGCGAAATTGGAGCCTTTCTTGGTTGAACTAGACCGAAACCATCGACCACTGAATCAAGCTCACTAGGTTTTCTTGAGTGTGGAAGTGTATCTTGAGAAGGAAAACGACCAGCACGTTGCAGATCAGATGCCTTGAGTCCAACTGTAATAGGATTCTCATTCTGATACGTGCTCGATTTAATTGGCTCTTTTCGATTACTTGCATTGCTTATAGGAGAGTTTGGTGCTTGAAGAGGAGGGTCTTGCCTGTTTCTTTTGCTGCATTGTGAACAAGAGCAGGCAGGATGGTGAAATAAAGCTTCTTCAGTATGTGATGGAGAAAGAGGATCTTGTTTGAAGTCCACGAAGCTTTCGCGACGGTGTTCACTAGGAAGCCGCGGAGGATACTGAGGAGTTGGTGAATAGTTAGTCTTCCTGTTCATTTGTTCTTGAAACTGACCCTCGTACAAAAGCATATCTTTCACAACTTGCCTTGGAGGGCGTAAGAAATCCTCGTTATTTCTCTGATGAGGACCCGTTACTGGAAAGGTAACATTGCCCCGGTCGAAGTAATGAGGGTCATGGATCTGCTGTAGGCTCCTTGTTGAAGATTGCATTGGTACATTGTAAGTAGCTCGACCATAGTACGGATCGACTGAAGCTCTATCAGCAACAACTCTTTGTTTATCTCCCACATCACTAGACTTAAGAATTTGATCTTTCAGCTCATCCAACCTTCTAAGGAGCTCAGCTCGATTTGGGTCCAAACCTTCTATAGGACCTCCGTAGTTCCGAATAGGCTCGGGATGGCCATAGAACATATCCAAGTTAGAACTTGAAGGTCTGTCACTTGGATAACAGAAATTCCTAACTCCTTGTCTATCAGCAACAGCCACAGAGTTTGCAGAGTACCCTGTGAATGCATCTCTTTCGATTCTCTGATGCTCAAAATTCGCCCGGCTTCTTGCTGCTCCAATTGAATTACCATACAGTGCTGTACTTGGAGAAACAGAATCATAAACATTCATGTCTTGTTCAAGATTATTTCGACGAACCCAAGTCTCGATACGTTGTTCTGAAAATTGACTATGTATATCTTCTACCAAACCGACTTCTCGGTCTCCAATCCTCTGCATTGGCCAAACACCCTCATGATCATCTATATCCTCCTTTTCATTTGTTCTTATTGGACTATTGCTAAAAACAGTCCTTCTGGACCTTAAGGCTCTCTCTTTTATGTTTGGCTCCATGATTGGATTGCCCCACTCAGAGTCAGAAGCAACACCTAAACTACTACCACCTCTTTGTTCTGATATAAATACTCATAACTCCTCACAGCTCCCATAATACTTTTTCTCATGAAGGGGAACTTTGCTCTTTGCTGCATCATCAAAATTGTGAAGAAAAAAATTTAAGTTCACCCATGTAGTAGTCCTTATTAACATTGTTAACTGAATGATAACATGACATGCTTATAGAACTTGGTAGATTTAACAACTTTTCAACTGCTTAAAAACACTTTCTTAATGCTTAATACCTCTTTTAACCGCTTTGAAAGTGTTGAAGATCTCACAATGAAAAAGTGAGAAGGACTCCTAACATTTAAAAGATAGATAACCTGCTCTTCTCATTATCAATTGGTTTTGAGATTTAATCAAATAATTAATCAGAACTCATAAACCAAAACAGGTATTTGGTCCAATATAAAGAAATTGTGATCCGATCTAAGATTGGTGAACCTACAAAAGGCATCATAATCTAATAGAAAAGTGAGGAGAAGTCCTAACATTTAGAAGATAGATGGGCAACTCCTCTCAGTGTCAATTGATTTTGAGATGAAACTCCATATTATAATCTAATAGAAAGTCATTCCAAACCGCCATAAGTGGACAGATAGACTTAATAGAGTGACAGTTTCTACTACATTAAAATTGGAGAGACAAAATTACATCACAAACACAACCACTAAAGTTGAGAGACTAAATTTACCGTGTTAGAAACATTGAAGATTGGCAAATAACATAAGTAGTGAGGCTAGAAATTTCCTACTCTTGACTTTATCTCCTCTTTCTATAATTAATTTCTCAGCAGCCAGTTAGAGATCCCCACCTCGACACACATTGGAAAGGTAAAGAGTCCTCACTACCTTTATAAGAATAGTGGGCTACTCCTTTCGACACCAATTAATTTTGATATAGAACGTCATGTTATCTAATATGGTATCAGAGCTTATTATGCTATTTGGATCTAACCTAAATGAGTATATCTCGAAACTAACTCAAGATTGTTATTCCCAAAGTGGCACCTGATCTTGTCTCACATTGGAAAGGCGAGGAATACTCACAAATTTAAAAGAAATGTGAGTTACTCCTTTCATCACCGATTGTTTTTGACATGAAACGCCATGCTATCTAAAATCCTAAACATATATAAATCAGATCTAACACAAGAAGTGGCACCATCTTGAGGAACAAGTTAGAGATCTTCATCTAGTCCCACATTGAAAACCTCATGTTATCAAATAAAGAAAATTCATACCTCTAAGAACAGCAGCACTGATAAACAGGGAATCCAGAGATTCTGCAGCAATTCAAAACCCAAAAGAAGATCAAACTTAGAAACCCTTCAAACCCATCAAAGAGAAGAAATCAATCAAACAATCCCACATCCTCAAATCCCCAAATCAATCAAAAACTCAACAAACCCATCAATAAACTTAAACCCGAAATCAAAAACAGGGCTTTTTTCCCACCATAACAAAATTCCCTAGAAAAAAACACAACAAAAAGTATCAAAACACAAAGAAATAGAGGTTCATACAAATACAAGAGAGAGATCAATTCAATTCAACTGATCATTTGGGATTGGCTGAGGGAAAGATTGACAAAATGAGCCTTGAAAATGCCGACACAGTTATCTCAAATCTCAATGAAACGGCGTCGTTCAATGCGTAATTAGATGAATTTCCCGCGTTTTGCAATAAAGGCGGATGGGCCGAGTCAGGCGGATCGCAGTAGATAACACAATCGAACACTAAAGTAAACAACGTTGACTAATCAACGTCCACGTCAAGTGCTCGAATTTACGGTTATGCCCTCGAGTAGACGTGGGGAGCAATCACCTGCGGCAGGGTATATAATGAAATTTAATGCAAAGCTATTTTGACTTTACGATTATGCCCTCCATCAAGACGTGGGCAACAATTTCTAAAAGTTTTAGAAATTAATATTAATTGACTGAGTTTTTTGTTGACATTTTTTTTTCCTTTGCATACAAATTATTTTAATGGCTCTTCAAATGTGAAAATTTTGATCCAAATGTATTTTGTCAAACAATGAGATTTTTTTGTTTCCGTGTTGTTGTTTTAAAATAGTCAACTTTCTAGAATTAGTTTGAAAAAAATGGAAGAAAAAAAAACAATAACTTTTTTTTTTATCATAAACAATAACTTACCAGACGAGAATAATCTAATAAACTGTTTCAAAAAAAAAAATAATAATAATCAAATAAACGTCGATGAAAAATTAGAGAGTCAAAGAAGTATATTTCTTGCCTTTAACTATGATTTTAATCTATATTGAATTTCAAATTTAAAATACATTTTTATATTATAAAAGTATTGTAATATTTTGGCATTCAAACTATTCTAGAGTAGTCTAGTGATTGAAGCCGATATTGTAGAATTAAGAAGTGATCCGTTTAATCCATTTACTAAGAATTCAATTTCTATGAATTATTTTGGCATCTAAATATTGTAAATTAATACCGATTGGATAAAATGAAAAAATATATATATTGGCACTCAAACTTATATTATTTTGCTCCTCCGCTAAAATGGTGATAATTATTGAAATGTTTGGGTAAATTATTAAATATACCCCTGAACTATGAAATTTGTGTCAACAATACTCCTGAACTTTCAAAAGTTTCAAAAAATATCTATAAACTTTAATAAACATGCCAAAATTATCCTTGAACTTTAGTAAACATGTCAAAAATGCCCTTACCTTTAATTTGGATAGAAACGGTTCAAATTTTGTTTCAAAAATAACCTTCAACCTTAGAATTTTTTTTTTAAAAAAAAGACATTGAATCTTAAAAACAATTTTAAAAAATGCATTTGGTCTTAAACATCCTCAATTTGTGACTCTACTCCTCCAATGTATACCAGTGTTATAGTCTTCAGACGAGTCAATGGTGCTTAGATATATAGTAGCAAAGTTTGATTTCCAATCATAAAAAAACATTTAACCTAAAAAAAATATTAAAATATATCTTTATCATCAAGTTGTGTTTCAAATACCCAAGTCATTTTATGGTAACTTTTTTACCTTTATATTTTTAAGTTATGAATTATTTTTATGTTAATATTAGTGGATTAATTATATTTTATGATAAACATATTTTTTAATATTTTTGTAAGTTTAATATTTTAATTTTTTTATGATTGAGAATCATAGTTTTGCTCTCCCATATACTCGGGGAATTACTGACTCATCTATAGACTATGGCACCGACATACGTTGAACGAGTAGAGACACAAATTGAGGGTGTCTAAGTGTCTAAGACCAAATGTATTTTTTAATTTTCTTTTAAGATTCAAGGATATGTATTTAAGACTTAAGAGTATTTTTGAAAAAAAATTCAAAATTTTAACAATAATTTTGAAACTAAATTTCAACCGTTTCCATTCAAATTTAACGATAATAACATTTTTGACACATTTATTAATATTTTTGAAAATTTTCAAAGTTTAGGATATTGTTGTCCGCCAACACAAATTTCAAAGTTTAGTGGTATATTTGGTCATTTAGCTTAAACGTTTTGAACAATTTCGAAACTTTTTTTTTATTTTTAATTTGATTATTTCAAAACAAAACTACTTGTTTTCATTTAAAACATAAGAACAGAAGTGTGTGTGTGTTTTTTTTTTAATAAAATGTTTAAAGTTTAGGACTATTCTTAAAACTTCTAAATGAGTACTTTCTATTTTCAGCTTTTTTTTATATATAATATTAAAACAAATTATGACCGAGCACTTTCTTGGTTAAAATTCTGCATTAGATTAGTGTCTCTTAAATAATTAAGACAAACAAAATATTTGGGACAACTAATTCTGTATGACGTGCCAGTTGCCATATGGACAAATCATTGACATGTGGCATAGTGTGCTAAACCAGCATGCATCACATGCAAACCAACATGGTCTATGCAATACGTGACAAATTTTTATTTTTTTATTTCAATTCACGTCACAACTTTTTATGGTTAATGCCACACACACATCTTTTCCTGTATATAGGTTTATATTTTTCTCTTGTATAGTTCTGTGTTCATCTCCTAAATTATATGGTCTCTTATTGAATTAAATTGGATTATGTGATCGAATGGTCGATGACGTGATTGATAATCTGATTTGGTGTTAATGTATTTCTATTCCAAGATCATGAGCTTGATTTATGGAATAGATATTTATAATTCTCCTTCTTCCAACCTATACTAAAAAAAAAAAAAAAAAAAATTAGCGGTGAAATAAAGAAGGTCGTTTTGTCATAAGTAGCCACTAAAAAAAAATACAAGGTTCAAAACATAGGTCACGGTATTAAATTGTTCTCTTAAAAAATTGTTGAAATGACAAAATAATAAATAAAATAAAATTAGTCATCATCTTCCTCACTCATTTCAGCTAGCTATATATCATGTCGTGTACTTAGATAAATAATGGAGCTGGCATACACACATGACTGATAACGTATTTGAGCTTGTCATGTGTTTTATTTGTCGGCAATGTTGTGTTATCAAGCTACAAACACTAAACCATTAGTAATCTCGACGTTGTTTGATTTCTACACGTATTATCAAGCAATGTTTAATTTCAAAATATTATGATCAATTTGTTATTTAGCTTTAGAAAGATTACAATACAAGTGGTGACTCGAACTCAAGATTTCCAAGTTATTAGGTGAGTATTGATGCCGGTTGAGCTATTACTCTATTGGTTCACTTGATTTTTTTTTTTTTGTATACAAAATATAGTGGGGTGGAGGGGTATTTATAGGGACAAATTAGAGGGGGCTGGTTTTGAAACTTAGTTTCAAAATAGGCCCGATTCGAAAAAATTTACAAATATGGGCCTTTGCGTCTTTGGGAAAGACTCAATCCACCGTTTTCTTTGTGATTGCGTCTTTCCCAAAGACGCCACAAAGACCGCTATTTTGTTTTATTTGGTGGCGTCTTTCCGAAAGACGCCACCCAACTCCGTTAAAAAAAAAAAAACTCAAATATTATATTATTAAAAGGACAAATTAATATTATATTAATAAAAATTAATATTATATTATTAAAATTAAAAAGTAATATTATATTATTAAAATTAAATATTAATATTATATAATTAAAATTAAAATTAATATTATATTAATAAAAATAAAATTTAATATTATATTAATAAAATTAAAAAATAATTAATATTATATTATTAATTAAAGCCCTATTTGAGATACATATATTTATTTATCTAAAATCCCTAAAGACTAAACCTTCCTTAATTTAATAAGTATTTTTCATTTAATTATTTTTCATTTATTTTTCATTTAATTTAATAAGTATCCTAATTTTCATGCTTTTTCATTATTCATTATATACATATTTAGAAGTCAACCACTTAATATCTATATGAATAAAAAAATTAAAATAAAAAGATTAAATTGAACTCGAGTATTGTGAATTAAAGATTCAAGTTGTAAATTCGAAATAAATAGAAACTCAAAACTTTTGATACTGAACCAATACATAAATTAAAAGATGATTGAAGTTGAAAATTTAAAATAGTCCATATTGGTACTAGTTCATACTAAAAGCGCATAAACAAATAAATGTCAATCGTCCTGATCGTGATCTTCATCTGCTAGAGCTTCATCTGCATGGACTACTCGATAAATGTCCGATACCAATACTTCCAAGCATTCTCGATGGAATGGATCCAAATTTGGTATACTAATCAGCTGATTATACGTTGCACCGGCTCTTGTGATGTACTTTCTGGATACCATATTATACCATTCATTGTAAGTGGAAGTCGTGGAAAAACCAATTTATGCAATGATTGGTCCTGTAATGTGCAATGCTTGATGATTATTCCAATATTCGATGAACTTAGACAAAGTTTGTACCCAGTCACGTTCTTGTCTTCCTCTCAAATTGTGAGAATGTAAAGCTACACTCGTGTCACAATCTTCAAGAATATCTTGAACCCACCCAAATTGTCGCATCACACGATCTGGGTATATGTACTCGACGACATAGAAACATATAAGG
>JBBMEF010000023.1:8929135-8954998 GCA_037832685.1 Sicyos baderoa
CGCCTGACCCTACAACATTTGGATGCCAAGGAAACCCGTAGGTATTAATTTGAAATTAATTCCTAGGTAGGTGGTCATCATGGGATTTGAACCCATACCCTTATGCACCCCAAGGCCCTCCATGACCAATTGGAACATAGGTAATGTAATTATGTAACTATAAAATTGGAGAAAGGACTCAAGTTCAACAAAAACTAAATGATTACCTTCAACAACCTCCTCCCACAATGACGAAGTTCCATCCGAACAAATGCATGCAACAGAATCACCATACTCAGGAGGGACCCAAATAATCTTAAAAATTGAAGCCTCATGTGCCTACAAAGATGGTGATAAAATCCAGGATCCAGCTTAATATCAAAAGATAAAGAACTACAAGATAAACAAAGATTTAACAGGTTATGGAACCTCTCATTCTCTAGAGAACAATTCTCTTGAGTCCACTATATTTCACTCAACATTTTGGATCTATATTTTTCAATTCCTCATGAATGATCCCCAAGGGGTGGTGCAATTGGTTGAAGACTTGGGCTTTGAAGGTGTGCTCCCCTCAAAGTCCCAGATTCAAGACTCATATGACATTAATTTGTAGACACTTCCGGTGTCTTCATTCCTTAGATATCTCCCGGGGCCCTGGCCTAAGGACGGGCGTGGTTACCCTTGTTTCAAAAAAAATAAAAAATTGTCACGAATACTTCTAAACTCCTCTAAGATCTCCATGGCCAGAACTACAAGATAAACAAAGATTTGATAGGTCAAGGAACCTCCCATTCTCCGGAGAACAATTCTATGGTTTCACTCAATATTTTGATCTATATTTTTCAACTCCTCAGGAATGCTTCATCAATGGACTCACAGCTTACATAAAGGCTCCATTAAATCAAATCTAAACACGATACCTTGAGGTTTGAAGTGCGAGTGAAGGACGCCGATGAGGAAGAAGGATCGGGAGAATCGAAGACGGCGAGGGTTCCGTCCGTCGAAGCAGTGGCTAATCTGCTGGCGGAGAAGTTCCAAGCTGAACAGAGCGTGCCTTTCTCGAAGCTCGCCATAGCCTTCTCCATCTCAGCTCTCGGTTTCTTCTTCGCCTCCTAAAATCTTCACTCCTTTGCTTTCGGGGTTTTGTGCAGCACTTTTTCTTTTTTTTTTTGACCTCCCCCCCCAAAAAAAAAAAAAAAAAAAAAAAAAAAAAAAAAAAAAAAAAAAAAAATGAATCCACACTTTATTTTATTTTTATTTGTCATGCCAAAAAAAAAATAGATAAAAAACAATGAAATTATAAAATGGCACATGACAATTATAAAAGGAGCTATTCAAAATTTACATGTGACATTAACTTTTTACGAAATATGTTTAAACTAGTTTAACACCAGCATCAAAGATTCGATTTCGAGAATTAATATTTATTCCCCTCCTCCAATATGATATGTACTAAAAAAAAATATGTGACATTAATTTGCACTTTTCTCCCGTCAATATTCTTTTGATGTTTTTCGTTGTCAAATCTAAGAATAAGTAGTACTATTCTATATATAATGGAACGAAGTTTTTATTATAAAAAAAATAAAAAATAAAGTTTCAAAATAAATAAAAGAGACTGCATATTTGTACGACATTATAACCAATAAGTTACTCATTCAAAACTTTCACTCGGGATATTGTTAAATAAACTTTTTTCGGAACCACTCGTACAAAGTACAAACAACCTTTATCCAAATAAGAGCGAATATGCTCCATATATATTGTTGAATTGAATGGAAGATTTGAATTCGTAATATTTACTTTGTAGTTTATTTTATACTTATTTTCTTTTAAAAATTAAATTTACACAAAAACTAAAATAATCACTTTGTCAATAAATTAAAACTTAAATTTGATAGTCACTACTTATCTAAACATTAATTTCTTAAGAATATTTTTAACATTCAAATGTTATAATGTCAACCCGTCTAACTTTAATTGAGATGCCCACAATGAAACTTGCTTGAATAGACGTAATTACTACGAAAAAAAGAAGTTAATATTAAAATTTTAATTTGGTCTATCATCATTTTAATTGTTTATTTCATGAATTAAAAGTGATAACTATTGAGTTGTAGAAGGTAAAAATGGAAAGAACTAAAATTGCAACCTAAGATTAAAAAAATATTTTCCCAAAAAACCATTACCCCAGATAAATTGTCAAGGTAGATAATATCAAATCTTATAGTTAAGGCCTCGTTTGATAACCATTTGTCTTTTTGTTTTTTGTTTTTTTGAAATTTAAACTTATTTTCACTCAAATTTACTATAATGTCTTCCACATTTCTTACAATTTATCAATCTTTCTTAAGAAAGTAGAAAGATACTAACCAACTTTTAAAAACAAGTTAAGAAAGTAGAAAGATACTAACCAACTTTTAAAAACAAAAACAAACTTTTGAAAGTTAATTTATTTTTGTTTTTAAAAGTTGGTTGGTATTCTCCTACTTTCTTAAGGAATGATATGATATATTGTAGGAAGGGTTGAAGACTAGTAAATTTATGTGAGAAAAAATTTAAATTTCAAAAATTAAAAATAAAAAATCAAATGATTATTAAACGGGGCCTAAATAAATTTGTTTTTTTATGTCAAATTAATTGCAATACAGATTTCAAAAAAATAATAAAGAAAACTATATATATATATATATATATATATATATATATATAAACATATATGCCAACCAGCACGGTACCTCAGCGACATCTATATACAATGATAGACCAAAAAATTATAGGTTTGAAACCTTCTTCCCATTGTTGTAATCTTAAAGAAAAAAATAAACTAATATATTTTAAGCTATTTAGTTAAACCACTCCAGAAACCATGATGAAACTTAATAATAGTTTTTCAATGAACTACCCATTAAAAAAATACTCATGATATTAAACAATCTTTTCTTAATTTCAAGTTTATTCTCCTTGGAACCATTCAACCCCATTTGATTAATATATATGAATAATTCAAATAAGATGAGATTAACTAATCATATATCATTTAGATCAAATTTGGTTGAACTGAATTTGATAAAAATGGTTCACAAACAATGAAAAAAAAATAATTAAGCCTCTCTCTCATGAGTGTAATATATGTTTATTTATTTTTCTTTCTTTTTTTAAAAAAAATCATGAAGTATATTTCTGTCACCTACAAAGAGCCCATTAGATATTCAAACTTATGCAAGCTTAAGCTGCAGATCAACATAATATGAACATAAATATTACACATAAACTATTTATAATCTAATAAATATTGTTTGCTAACTATACATATATATAGTAATTTCTAGGTTGGACTCAAGTTAATTAAAAATATCCAAATCTTCAAACATTCAAAGAGAAGCCAATGGGGTTAGCCGTAAACCTCTCAGAAGCCGTCTTCCTCACCAACGAACCGATCTCGGGCGAAAGACCGGCACCTAAGTCAGCCTCGGGGACTTCAGGGATCGTCGAGAGCGATCCAACTTCATAGAAGACGTAAAATCCATCTCTAGGTTGATCTTGAGCCCGAAAAAACGACGTGGTAGAATTAGGTTTGGCTCGAAAAAGAGAGCGGAGGAGTTTGGAAACCGACCGAGAGAATTTCGAAGAAGCCTTTGACATCGGCATCGGCACACAAGGGCGGGGCGGCGCCAAGGGCAACGGAGCACGACGATCGGATAAGTGCGGCATGGACAAAGTCCTTGATGCTATGGCAGAATCAAGATGTTGTTTGAAAGAATTGAGCTCAAAGGAGTCATAGAGAGAGCTTCCACAATCCCAAACAAGAGGCTTGTTGTTGATCTTGTGATTGTCTTTAGTTTGGAGGGCTTTCTTTTGCATTTGTTTTTTTTTTTTTTTTTTTTGAGAGAAGATGGTGATTGAAAGAGGCAATAAAATGTGAAGTTTTGGAGATATTTATATATATTAAGAGTCTTTCTTTATTTTAATTTATTTTCTTTGGATTCTTTTTGTGTGTGTGAGAAAAATGGTTGTGAGGAAAAACTAAAAAAAGGGCACTTTTTCATTATGGTTCACGGCTAAGGCATAGAAGCCATAAAAATTTGTCCCATTTTTAGAGAGGGAGTTTCATTCATATATCTTATTTCTTTTCTTTTCTTTTTTTTTGAAAATATATAGATCATAGTTAATCTTAATATACCTCTACTTTTATTGCAAAATAGTTATATATTCTGTCTATATCTTAGAAAACTGACTCATTTTAACGATAAGAGGATAGGTGTGTTAGTGGGTTGGTTTTGATTCATTTTAGGTTAAAATACATGTCAAATATTATTAGACTAAATTTGATGTACAACCAAACAATAAAATCGTTAACTCACTGACTCATTCGATAATAATTTGTGTTAATAATATGGATGAACTTGTCCTCGAGGGATGGCAAAGTGGATGAAGACTTGGGTTTTAAAGGTATGCTCCGTTCGAAACTCACGTCTGACATACTAGCTCATTCGATGTCTCCGGTGCCTGATCTAGAGATGGACGTGATTACCTTATTTTTTAAAAAAAAATGGATGAACTTTGAAAAATTTCAAAAATACCTTTAAACTTTAGTAAATGTGTAAAAAATGTCCCTACCATTAACTTTAGCTATCACAAATGTTTGGTATTAAAATTAATCTCTTAATATATTTCTCTTCTGATTATTCTCTTATGGTTATTATGTCTTTATCATATAAAGTCATTTAATATTAAATATTTTTTGGCTTGTTATAGAGTGCAATCACGCTTTAAATTTTCAAGTTTAATGTCATATAAAAAAATTAATAAGAAAAATATAGGAAGTTTAAATATATCTAGTTATAAATAAATTTGTAATTCTAAGGTTCATCTTGATGAAATGATAAATAATAAATCAATTCAAAATTGAGATGTTTGTTACGAGAGTTTAATTTTTATCTTTAGAGTTTAACATTAACTTTTATTTATAGTTGTTCATCAACTTTTATTTATATATATAGAGAAAAATTTGTTGTGTATACCAACTTTAAGACCCACTATTAAAATTATAGCACATTTTTATTAAAAATTCTTTTATACCAAGATTCTGAGCGATTGAACTCAATCAATAACTAGTGAATGAACTCAATCATTTTTTTTGAGTGATTAAGCTCAACTGATTGAGTTCAATTAATAAGTAGCGATTGAACTCAATCATTCGATTAGTTTCAATTTTTTGGTATATGTGCAACTATTTTCAGTTTTATGATATAAATACAATTTTTTAGCCAATTTTTATTACATGAAATCCCCCTATATATATATCACTTTTGGAAGAGGAATAAAATTTACTCAGCAACACAATTCTCGTTATTTTATATGGTATCAAAGTGAATTTCTTTCTCTTTAATTAGTGATTTCTCAAAAAAAAAATTAATTATTCATTTTTAACTACTTATTAAAGTAACTCTTCTGTTTTTATACCATACTCATCTTTAATCATTTATTTCAAACGACTTAAAATAACTTATTTTTAATTATTTATTCGAATCATTTTTTTTAACTACTACAAAAATAATTATACATTGCAAATTCACATTCGAACAAGTTATTATCCTTATCTCCTCCATAAAAACCATATCTAAACGAATTTTTGGTTGAAACACAATTTCTAACTACTCAAATAACTCTTTAAACCAACTCCTCGTCTAAACACTTCCACAAAGTCTTTATTATCTGCATCATAGTGATTCTTCAAACCTAATCCTCGTTGAAACCGTTATTCGAGCTATCCAATCGCACAATTGTTTCTCAACCGTTATTTAGCTCTCTTTCAAGTATTTTAATAATCATTTTCCAAGTAACAAACCTCGTACATTTTATTTTTAAAAAGAAATTTTAATTTAGAAACTTCTCAATTTCTCTTTTGTTTAGGGGCAAAAATTGTACTATTTATAATTTGTTTTTTATATATATATATATATATTGAAAGTTTTGCGCAATAAATAAATAAAATAAAAACAGATGAGACATAGGTCAAGCTGACTTTGAGTCATTTATCATGAGAGATCAAATGGTCAACAATTTAAAGCCATGGCTTAATTTTGTCCATATAAATGGGAAAAAAATCTGCATATGTTTATTGTACTCATCCAGTTAAATTATTGTTCAATAATTTGTTACATACAAAATTGGAAGTACATTGATGAGATTTTGATGTGATTTGTTAAAGTTGGTTCGAATTTTGGAAATAAAATTGGATATATTCAATTATTGTTCAATAAAGGTTTTATCACTAAAATAAAATAAAACGCCAACGTCTTAGGTGTAATTTGATAATTCTTTTGGTTTTAGAAACACCCGTGATCTAAAAAAAAATAGATTCTCTGGATAGACAACTAAAAATACCGGTCAATGGTACAATAATTTTATTATTTAATTGTAAATCAATTCAATACAAACGTCACGAATTCAATCTTAGGAATCGATATTTGTAATCTCTTTCGCCAACTTGTATTAAAAAAAGAATTAGTCATCAAACCAATTTTAATTTAGTAACTTCTCAATTTCTCATTTGTTTAGGGGCAAAAATTGTACTATTTATAATTTGTTTTTTTATATATATATATATTGAAAGTTTTGCGCAATAAATAAATAAAATAAAATAAAAACAGATGAGACATGAGTACAGACAGGTAGAGGAGGGATATTTGGAACTAACATAAAAAGACAAAATCATGTGAATAAATTAGTTTTATTATAATTTTTTTTTTTTTTTTTTTTGAAGACATGTGAATACATTAGTTGTATTTGGTTGTTTCAAAACCGCATTAAGATAAAGTTAGGTAAACTTTATTAATCAATTGAAGCTCTCCTCAAATTGGGATAAGATAGTAGTTTTTTCGTTTGCAATAATATTTAAACATTATATTTCTTTATGAGCTTACATATCATTAAGTTTCAAATCTCACTAAAAAGAAAAGAAAAATGTGTCATTTATTGGACTTATGTTTTTTTTTCGAGCATATATAATGTGGGTTAAGTTATTGCTTTCGTTGACTTCATTAAACTAAGTTACTTACATGCAATTCTTTTAATAAGACAGAATTGTGTAATATTAATTTACACTATGATGAACTAGTTAATGTCATTGATATATAATATATATATATTATTTAACAACATTCAGTGATTTAAATTTGTAATCTATCGATTACTACGATTATATATTATGTTATTAAAACTATATTATTTTAGTCTTTGTGCTTTTTAACTTTGGTTCATTTTAGTTGATATAATTTCAAAATGGTTATTTTTATTTATAAGATCTTAATTGATAACTATTTTTTATTTTTAATAATTAAATTTTTAAGTATTATTTTCACCTCCAGTTCTAATCCATTTTAGTTATTTGCTTTGTCGACGTTTTGAATAACCTACCTCTATTTTGAAAACTAAAAAAAAAATTACAATTCAAAAACCTACTTTTGTTTTTGAAAATTGGTTACAAATTATTATAGTGAAATTAGAAGAAATTATGTCGTGATACTCAAATAAAACTTCAAATCTTGACAGTTGAAAAGTTATAGCATAGATTTTATTTTTCTTTATAATCTTTAATCTAAGTGGCTTGAGTGTAAATCAATATGCACCAAATTTGTGTTTGGGTACTGATTGAATTATTATAAATGATAGGTTGTGATAAATATTAAGTTATTTACGGTAAGTTATTATAAATTATGTTTAAGATCCATATTATTGTAACATGGATTATAATAAACGGTATTTGAAATGCAGATAAAAGTTATAATAAATTGTGTTTGAAGCGAATGTTATAACATAGACGATAAAATGATTAATCTCAAACGAGGTATAAGTTATGTAAAATGATAACTTAGATTTGGATCAACCTACCAATTATTATAACCAAACTTAATCTTAGATTAATTTCTGCCACACGTCCTCCTTTTCAGTTATCATAGATTAATTTCATTTAAACTTTCTCACTCGATATCCAATCAAGTTTTATAGTTTTATCTCACGAAAATCCCATAACTATGGGGCAAAGAAAGAGCTTGTATTTTCATTTAAAAAGAGGTGGTCCACCATCAATTTGAATCCGTAACATTTCCTTACAAATAAAAAAAATTAACATGCAAGCCCTTAATTTTCTTAGTTAATATAGTGCTGCAAATTAAACTGGTTGAGGAAAAAAAATAAGAGAGAGAAGTTAGTGGATACACAGCAAATTATAGTTATACACGATTCATCTACGAAAAAAAGGACTTATATTCTTAGTAATATGATAAAGAATATTCACATTTCTACCTCTTCTATTATATGTGCTTCACAATTTTTAAAATAATTCATCTATAACACATAATTTTCTATCGGTGATAGAATTCAACTAGTGAATGAACACAATTTGTATTTCCGGCTACAAATGAATTAAATTTAATTTTGTGATATACATGAAAATATTTTGTCATTTTTTATTATACATGCAAAATCCTCAATATAATACGACCAATTCCTCTTGATTGTCAATTATTTTAATTTCTCATTTTTCAATTGATTTTTTAGTAGCATTTTTCAATTATTATACTTCAATAAACTATGCAAGAAAGCACATCATAAGTTTGAACTATGCAAAAGATAGTGTATTTAGGAACATATAAGAAACATTCTTAAAAAAAGGGACATATAAGAAACATACCCAAAGTTGTACAAAAAGCACTCCAATTTAGAATAATGAAGGTTATATCGTAATTTTTTAACAAATTAGATATTTAGAGCAACATAAATCAATATTTACTAATATCTTCCTATTGCATAGCATAAACTGAACTTTCTGTTTTTTGGAAAAGGAGATTATATTAGGGACATGTAGTAGTTGAACTTTCTCATTGAGATATGTAACACTTCATCATTACATTCTTACCAATGAACTAAGCTTCAGAAATTCTTTTCAAAAAAAAGAAAAAAAAATGAAGCTTCAGAAATCAACCTAAAGAGCAAATCAATTAGAGAAACAAAACAAGATTAGCAGAAACTAATCAAAACCTGTCATTGTTAGGGGAACTGTTCAAACATGACTTGAACAGAGAAACCTTTTCCTCAATTTTTTTTTTCTCAAGCTTTCTCAACTTCCTTTAATTGGGCAACAGTTTTGTTGTATTCCTCAACTTCCTTTTTGTAACCCTCCATGGCTTCTGCAGCTTTGTCATTCCAAATTTTTCTCTCCCCTTCACTTAGTTCCTATATTATATTCAACCACAAAATTAAAGAACATAAACAGGCCATAAATCAGCTCAACTAGAATCCTAAACTTTCTCTAACAGAAATATAATAGCAGTGAGTACAAACCTTCCATTTCACTGAAATCAGTGCATTTACTGTGGAATTGTTTACTCCTGGTCTCTCCTCCATTACACTTTTCCTTGCTTCTTTGCTGCACAATTACAAAAGAAAATCAAGCTCAGTAAAAATTAGTGGGTGTTTGGGCTGAGGGTATGGTTAATAATTTCCTTTCTCACTTTAAAGCACTCACCCATATAATCACTATTCATACCTTCCCTAATCACTATTAATTCCATAACCATTATTCATTCCCTAATATTTACCTCATATAACCATTTATTGCACCCCTTTTTCGTTTCCTCTTGAATAAACCTAAACGAGGCCATCCTTTACCTAAAATTTAATTCTCTACGAGTATTCTTGACATCCTCATATCTCAAGATTAGGCAATCAGAATAGTCAAGATGCATGTTAGCTGACCTAGATACTCATGGATGTAAAAAAAACAGTTAATGATACCACCCATAATCATGCCCTTACCCAAACTCACATAATCATAAAGGGTGTTTAGTTTATGTCTAACCTGAATAAGATGTAAGAGGATGCAGGCTTCTTGGGCTTGTTGGGATCAACATTCTTTTTCCCTTCCTTCTTCTTCTTGAGCTCCTCCTTTGTTTTCTGTTTATTGTTTGCCATTACACATATTAATGTCTTGTCTAATTATTGTTGTGCAATCTCTATTTAAATGCAATCTCTTACCTTGATAATGGTGTCAGTTTTTTCTTTCTTCTTCAGCAACAACAAAGCTTCATGTTTATGAAGCTTCATCTGCTCTTCCTCTTCTTTATTAATGATAGCTGCTTCCTCCTCCTTTTTCTGCTTGTAAACTACCATCTCCTGCATGTATCTTTCCTTGTTCTTCTTTGCCAACTGCATATGTTCAAAAGTTAATATCAATCTAGGATGAATATATCAAGAAGATCTGCTTTTAGTCTTAAATTCTGATGAATGTTTACCTCTTCATAAGGACCTCTCTGCACCTCAGTCATGTTCTTCCACTCCTCTCCTGTTATCTTCGCTACCTGAATGGTATAAACAAATTGACAGTTACAAAATTGGATCACAAAAACCAATAGAATCCCCTAAAACAAACAGAAGGAAATCCCAATTCGAGAATTGAAAGCTAGTTGTTAAGGACTCGATTACTAAGAACTCGTTTGATAAGCAATTTGGTTTTGTGCTTATCGTTTTTTTAAATTTTAAGTTCTTTTCATTCAAATGTTTTACCAATGACTTCATTTACTTTTGAGGATGCATGAGAATCCTGACCAATTTTCAAAACCCAAAACAGATGGGCCTAAAGTTAGAACTAGTTAGTTTGATAATCATTACCGTTTAGAGGCAACTTTTCTCAAAAAAAAAAAAAAAAAAAAAAAAAAAAACAATTATCAAATATATTCGTGTTCTACGAAAATTGAAAACAAGAAACTTGAACTCTATCAAACGAGGTCTAATCTAACCTCGAGGACATTCTTATTCTCAGCAAAAAGGGATGCACGCCTCTCATTTGAGAAGATGAAAAACGCTGACATGGGTTGTTTTGGCTTCAATGGATCCTTCTCTTTCCTAAGAGACATTATATCTCAAACATGAACAAAGCACTATCACAGGGCTAAGCAGAAAGATAACAATGGTACAAACTTACTTCTTCTTCTTCTTGTTCTTCTTCTCAGCTTCCTCTTTGAATTGGAGGTATTGATCAAGCAACTCAATGGCTGTCTTCTGCTTCTGCTCCTCTTCTAGCAGCTTCATCGCCTCGGTCTCGCGTTTCTCTTTAGAAGTTATCTGTAAATAAGCTTCTTTTTCAGATTGATATCTCTCCTCATATGGCTTCTTCTCCTCTGCAGTAACACTCTTCCATTTTGCCCCCAAAATGTTAGAGATTTCTTTGAACTCTGCCTCTGGATTCTCCTTCTTTATCTGCATCAGAGATTACAGGCCACTAGTAAATTTCTAAAGGAATCATTTAATAGTCATCATTATCAAGAATTAGGGCTGTAATTTACCTCGTTCCACTGATCTTTGCACCATAAGATGTAAGGTGGAGATGGCCTCTTCTTCTTCTCTTTCTTATCTTGTTCTTTGTCTTTCAAAATTTGAATCATAGGGAAGTTCTGGTTGAGAAATGAAAAATGAAACAATCAGAAACCAGATCTAAGGATTTCTTCCGGTTACACTAATTAGTTTCACCTAGGAGTGTACAAAAAATGGACAACCCACAACCCTTCCAAGCATTCAATGCAAACAATGTCCTCATCCCAACACTATCGAACTAAGAATAATTGTATATATGTGTGCAAGTTTAATTAATTAACGAGATAAATTTTCAACATGTTGGTAGGAAGCTAAGAAGCATGAACACAGACACGAGATACGAACACGTTAAAAGATTAAATACAAAATATTTAGTTAGTTATAAACTTTAACAATCTCAAAATATTTTAGTTTCTATCTCATTTTCCTTTTCTCCATTCTATTTTCTCTCTTTCTATCCTTTTTTTCATTTTAGTCCATCAATCTTGGATGGACGTTGTCGCCGACAACTTCCAACAACACTACCCATTATAGTGTTGTCAGCCATTTGAAACAAATAAGTCTTAAATGAGATGTCCATAAAGTGTACATGGTGTGTCTGAAATGAAAAATAATAATAATAAAAAAGGAGGACATATAATTTTGAGTGTCGGACTCGTATCCGGAAGTACTTTGCCAAAATAGAAGTGTCCATGCTTCTTAGATAGGGAGCATGTACTAGCATTAGCAATATGAACATCTTCGGTTAAAATTCACTCTCATGCAATTTTTCTTCTCTCATGCAATTTTTCTTCATGCTTTTTTTTTTTTTTTTTATATATATAGATTCATCAGCTATGGTCCTAGTTTTAGAAGGAAAGATAGAGATAATCGCAATCCACAATCCAATACGAAAACGTAAGGTTGGATGAGTTTGCGAATTGACCAAACCAATATTTGAGTTGGTCCAAAAAACCCCATTCTAACCTAAACACAATACAACCCGAACAATGTACACACCTAATTTCAGCTAAATCAAACAGAAAAGTAAACAAAAAAACCAGAAAGCGAAAAACAAACAAGATCAAGAAACGAACCACATTAGGTTTGAACTCCTTCAATTTCTGCAACTTCTTCAATTCGATCTGCAGCTTCTCCTGTTGCTGATCTCTCGTTTTAATCTCTTCATCCTTCAGCTTAAGCATCTCATCCTTAGCTTTCAGAAGCTCATCAGTCTTCTCTTTGTCGATCCTCAATTTTTGAAGCATTTCCTGCATTTCCTGCATATCTTTGTCGAACGACTGCTTCTTCGGCGCCGCTTTGGATTTCGATTTCTTAGTCGGAGATGGATTCGGAGGGAGGATCTCCTCTTCCGATGGCTGCGTGATCTTCGTTGCCGTGGATTGAGACTGAGGCTCCTCCGGTGACGAGTTTTTGTCCTTGAGAGCCTTCCGGTTGTTTCTAGGCTTCTTAGACCGGCCGGCGGGTTCGCCGGTGGTCGGAATTTCAGCAGTGGCTCCGGCCATTGAAGGGAGAAACGAAGAGAAAGGGAACTGAGAAGAGATGGATTGAATTGAAAATTTTACAGAGAATTGAGGGTTTATGGTTTTTAAAGGGGGGAAGAAGCTCAACGTTCAAAATTTGAAATGCAAATTTGAAGACTTGAAAAAAAATGTAAAAAAAAATATTGCACCAGCCGGGAATCGAACCCGGGTCTGTACCGTGGCAGGGTACTATTCTACCACTAGACCACTGGTGCTGCTTGGAAGAGTAATACTGATTTAATATAACAACCTTTAAACACAATAATATATTAAACGCTCAACCTCCATAACTCACGTGCTATTGAACTAAAAAAAATGTACTTCTGTATCAAAAATAAATAAATAATAATAATGTAGTTCGATATTTATGAGTATTTGAGTCCGGTTGCACACGTCGACCATATAATATTTGGATGTGAAATAAATTGATAAGATATTTATTTTCTAAATAAATGGCAACCATAACATATACTTATCGCCTCTTAGATTTTTAAGACTTTCTTTGACCATAGGATCACTTAATAGACCAAATAGATTGGTGGCTTCTATAATCTAATTCGGTGGTAATCCATTTCAACTCAAGTTCGATCATAAAGTCGGTATTTGACTCTCATATTATTTAAGAATAGTAATTAATACTCACGGTGTACGAATTGTTGGCCCACCTCTTCTAAATTTATACTAAAAAAAGATCATAGGAATTGAAAATGACTGGCATATCATATGATTCCTATTCTATGTTACAAAAAAAAAAAAATGATACCTATATTTCAGGCCTTTTCTTTTCTTCAATTAAATCCTTACTATTTCACCTTTAAAGTTCACTTTTAGGAAAAGAAAAAGAAAAAAAAATTGTTGACGAATGAATTGATCAAGTATGAAACAACCCTTTATTATAGAATTTTAGCAGCATTCTTATATGTTAAAGAATTTTTTTTAATATATTTTAAAGTATTAAGAACCGAATTGAGAAATACTCAAATGATTAAAGACGCATTGATATATTTAACTCGAATAATTATCCTTAATAGGACTGAAAGCTTATCTATGTAAATTAAAGTGTGAATTCAATAAGACTTTTGCTGATAAAAAGACAAGTAGAGCTCATTCGTCTAACAAAATAATATAAGCAAAAAAAGAAAACAATTATCAAGCCAACAAGAAGCGAGCTCAATAGATATCATATATAACCTGAAAATCAAGAGGTCACGAAGTCGAAACTTTGAGAATTAAAAAAAAAACAAAAACAATTATTATTACAATCTCTCAAAAGACAAAAAAATACCAGTGAGGTTACAACAACAAAACCAGAAAATCAAAGATATGAGAAAACAAAGGAGTTGAAATTTTGAAAGCCTAGAACAATGCTTAGTTGGAGACCAGCAGCCAAAGAGAAGAAAAACAGACCAAAATTCTAACATCTCAGAACATTTAATGAAGGTTGTTGTTGATGAAAAAAATAAATATGACCCCCTTCCCAAATTTTCTAACAAACTTCAAATTATAGACAACAGACAAATAATCTCACAATTCAGAATGAATGTAGAGCAAATGATTTTGAGTTCCACCTAGAAAAAAGGTATGCGTGTTAGCTATCGACCACTGATTAGATGTACACGGGTCGGTCGCTGCATCGGCTTATTTTACACGAAATGGAAGCTGCATCTGAAGGAGGATTTCCAAAACTTAAATACCTGTGTGTCACTTGATTGTGCTTGGTACTTTCATGCCAAATCCACGCCTTAACTTCTCAATGCTGTTTTTCAAAAAATGTTCATGGTCAAATGTCACTCTAGATGCTACTCAAAAGAAAGTACAGCATATCTAAGTTAGTTTACGCACACCTCGACTATTCTCGTGGCATATATTGTACTCTATAACATTTGGATGTCTTAGTTACCTCTATAACATTTCAATCTAGTTTCTTTTTACTTTCTAAAGATAAGAAAGAAAAAAACAATTCCAACTAACTTCTAAGTCTAGTAATAGAAGATGTTAACGAGCAGCTGAACTTACGTAGGGGCGAGTTTTCCGAGGTTGTGCAACTCTTTTCCAGAATCTAAATCTACAACTCTTCCCAAAGTGTCGATTTTGTAGAATTTATTTGGAGTAGTAGGCAGCCCTTTGCTAGAAAGTATATCCAAGTCCCTTTTGTGAAGTTCTCTCCCATTGACAAAGATTCCAGTGTTTCCAGCACCACAGTTCCTCGACATTGGATAGGTGAACTCGTCGATAAACGACTGAATGACGAGCAGAGAAGAAGTTAGTTGATCAACATATTTGATAACAACTTGAGCAAGAAACTTGAAATCAACTGAAAACTCACAGGAATGATGCCAAGACATGGATGCCCCATTACACCCCAGAATCCAGCTAGATAATCATACCTGGTAACCACAATTAAAGGGAGAAAGTAGAATGTTTAGTCACATTTTATTATTATAAGACTTCATTTTTATGCATTTTAAAGAGAAAACTTCTATACTTCATATGATTTAATTTGAAGATCCACTTTTTGAATTTTCTATCTATAGCCTCCAAGAGTTTGTGTGAGATAGAAACTTACCAATAATCTCCAGGAAGAATGGGCCCAGCTTGCTTTTCTGCCTTTTTGACAACATGAGATGGTAAAGGCTGGCCATTAACCAAAACAGTAGGCTTTCCATCACCCGGATCTTCACTTGATCTCGAGAAACCTCTTACGTTGTTCTTGCTGAGACCCACAAAGAAGGTTTCAGATTCTTGACTGGTTTTGTTCTTACTCTGACCTTCTTCTTCGCTTGTTTCCACAGAATCTTGAGAAACATGAATGTTTGAATAATCTTTAAACGAGAGGTTTAACTCGATCGGCTCGGTGACAGCATTTATCGCAGTATTCTGCTTATTTTCACTTCCTTCTATGTATTTGCTTGGTTCAGGAAAAGAAGGGTTATCAGAATTCTCCTTGGAATTTGTTGAAGATGGGGCATCTTGTGAAGGCAGGTCACCCGAGTCGGAGAGATTTTTTGGCTCACACTTAATAGATGGGATCTCTTTTTCCTGGGAAGAAATGAGAGATAAACTAAGCTCCTCCTTTTCAGATTCACCAAGATTTGAATCCCGGTCGTCAGCAGGCTTGTTGTCGTCGGTACCGATTAATTTGTGACTAGAACTATCAGAACTTTCTAAGGAGTTGGTGGCATTGACAACTCTTGTGGGGGAACCATCATCAGGAGAAACTTCTTTGGGCTTGGTTTCTGGTGGAATGCTAACAACAAGCCTCTTGTTTTCGACTTTTACAATAACAACGACCGAACAAGCACCACACTGTAGTTTCTTCCAATCCGTCTCCAACTTGTAAAGCTTTCTTGGCAGTTTTAGCAATTCCAAGCAACTAATGCAAACAATGAATGGGGCACCACCAGCGATGGCATCATAAGATTTTCCATTTAGTTGCGAAATGGGAGCCTTTCTTGGTTGAATCAGACCAAAATCATCAATCACTGAATCAAGCTCACTAGGTTGTCTCGAGTGTGGAAGTATATCTTGAGATGGAAAACAAACAGCACTTTGCAGATCAGAAGCCTCGAGTCCAACTGTACTTCGATATGTGCTCGATTTGATTCGTTCTTCTGGTTTACTGATACTGCTAGGAGAGTTTGGTGCTTGAAGAGGAGAACCTTGCCTGTTTCTTTTGATGCATTGTGAACAAGAGCAGGAAGGATGGTGAAAGAAAGCTTCTTCAGCATGCGATGGAGGAAGAAGATCTTGTTCGTAATCTACAAAGCTTTCGGGATAGTGTTCACGAGGAAGCCGTGGAGAATACTGATGAGTTGGTGGATAGTTGGTCTTCCTTTTAATTCTCTCTTGAAACTCATCCTCGTACAATGGCATAGCTTTCACAACATGCCTTGAAGGATGTAAGAACTCCTCACTATTCCTCTGGTGGTGACCTGTTGCAGGAAAGATTCCGTTGCCTCGATTAAGGTAATGAGAGCCATGGATTTTCTGTGAGCTCTTTGTCGATGACTGCATTGAAACATTGTAAGTAGCTCGGTCATGGTATGAATCGACCGGAGCTCTATCTGCAACAACTCTTGACTTATTTCCCACATCACAAGACTTAATAATTTGGTCTTTCAACTCATCCAACTTTCTAAGGAGTTCAGCTGGATTTGGTTCCAAACCGTCTACAGGACCGTCATAGTTTCGAATAGGCTCGGGATGGCCATAGAACATATCCAAGTTAGAACTTGAAGGTCTATCAGCAACATATCCAACTCTCTGATGCTCAAAATTCGTTCGGCTTCTTCGAGCATCAGAATCATAGATGTTCATGTCTTGTTCAAGACTATATCCACGAACCCAATTCTCGATACGTTGTTCCGTAAAATGATTATGTGTTTCCTTCCCAAGTTTCCTCTCATAATCATCTATATCCTCTTTATCATTTGTTCTAATTGGACTGTTGCTGAAGACAGTCTTTCTGTGTCTTATGACTCTCTCTTTTATATTTGGCTCAGTGTCAAAAGCACCACCTAAACTACTACCTCCTTGTTCTGATAAATATTCATTTTTCTCACTGCTCCCAGAATCCTTTTTCTCATTAAGGGGAACTTTGCTCTTTGCTGCACCATCAAAATTGTGATAAAATCTTAAATTCACCCAAATGCTCACTCAAAAGGGGGTAAAAAGATAAAAACAAAGGTCAAATACATTTGGTTATTCAACTCTTATAATGGTGTCTATTTAGTCCTTGGACTTCAAAAAAGACTCAATTATGGCAACAATGATTCTATGTAAATGTTGGTTGATTTGTTAAATGGGGATACAAACAAAAAGAGTAAGGGCCAGTTTGAAATGACTTTTTCAAGTGCTTAAAACACTTTTTGTTATAATTGTGAGCCTATGAGTCGGATTACGTGCAACTATTCTCACAAGACAATCGTCCAACCCTACTACATTTCATTGTCAACGTAACTTGTAGAAAATTAATTCCTAACAAGGTTTCCACTTTATTTTTCTTTTCCTTTTTACCCTTAGTGAAAAGTGTTCTAAGAAACCAAAAGATTATTGGTTCAATCCATGGTAGTTATCTTTTTAGGAATTAACTTTTAATAGGTTTCCTTGACATTCAAATGTAATTGTTGGTTGATATAATTAAATTTACCATAACCCATCAGCTTAAGCTTTTAGGTTGATTGGTGATTTAACATAATTCAACCATAATAGAGTTTCGTAACACTTAAAATCACTTTTTAAGCATTTGGAAAATTACTCCAAACATACCCTAAGTGGACAGCTTGATCTACATCATCTAAAAGCAGCCCACATTGTCCTGTAAATGCTGTTTTGGAATGCATTTTTCAATTGTTCAAAACACTTTTTGTTACATTGTGAGTGTAATAACCGAGCTTGACTATTCACACAGGACAATCGTTGGTTCTCAAACTAACTTGAAGAAAATTAACACCTAAACCCTCTATGAATTGAACTCATTCCCTTCTAAAGCATTTTATAATTTTCAATGCCCCTATTTGACCATAAGGCCCACCCATGATGATTAGTGTTTAGAAACACTTTCTCAACAATCAAAACCACTTTTTAAGCATTTGAAAAATGACTCCAAACAGACCCCAAGTGGACAGCTTGAGCTACATCATATCTAAAAGAAGCCAAACAAGAGATAACAAAAGGGATCAAAGCAAATCCATACCTCTAAGAACAGCACCACAACCACCACACTGATAAACAGAGAGCCCAGAAGGTTCAGGCAAGAGATTCTCACATCTCGGACAGAGAACCACTCGAACTTTCTGCTCACCAGCCATAATTCAGAACACCCAAACACAAGGTCAAACCGTCTCGAGTGGCGGCTTGGCTTTGAAAGTGTTCTCCTCTTAAGCTCCCAGATTCGAGATTCACCCGTTACATTAATTTGTACACACCTCCCGTCTCTCTATTCTTTCGATGTGGCTACCCGGGTATATAGAGGTAAGTTCCGATTTCTCAGTTTCAAAAAAAAAGAAAACAATCAAACTTAGAAACTCTTCAAACCCATTAACAAGAAAAAACAATCAAACAAAACCCAAATCCCCAAATCAATCAAAAACTCATCAAACCCCAAATCAGAATCAGAATCAGAGCTTTTCCCAACAAATTTACAGACCCAAATCAAGTTTCAACAGAATGTAATACAGATTCATACAAATGAAGCCTTTTTCAATATGGTTATCTCAAAATCTCTCAATTTGGACGGTGTAAGCTGTTGAAACGGCGTCGTTTCATGTGTAATTTGATGACTCCCGCGTTTTGTAATAAAGGCGAATAAGCCAAGTCAAACGGAAACCACCAAATTGTAAATTGCGTTGACCAAGCAGGGAGAAGGAAACTACTGTTATGCCCTCGACCAAGACGTGGGAAGCAATCAACGCGCAAGGGTATAAAATGCAATTGAATTCTGGTTGTCTTTTCTTGTTGGAAATAATAAATAACGACACTATTGATATTAATTATCTGGGGTATTATTATTGCCATTTTATTTTTCTTTTAATAAACTTATTTGAATGGTTCTTCAATTTTTTTTCTTTTTTTTTTTAAGAATATTTGAATGGTTCTTAAATTTAGCAATTTTGATTGAAATGTATAATTTTGGTACGATGATTTTGTGTTTTTGTTTTTGAAATTTAAGTCTCCAATCATTATATTATTTATATTTTTTTTCTTACTTACATATCTACATTTTATTTGTATTTTTGAAAAACCAAACTAAAATTTAGAAATAAAAATAAAAATAGCTTCTAAACTTATTTTATTTTAAAATTTTGGCACTTTCTTAAAAACAAATATGCTTATATGTAAGAAAGATTGAACAAATTGTCAATATAACTTTTTTCTTGTTTTGTTTCTAGTTTTTTATTTTTGTTTTTTTGTTTTAAAAAATAAAAACGGTATATATTTGATAACTGATTTTAGTTTTATGTTTTAAAAAATTAAAATAAAAAAATATGTTTGATAACTGTTTTTTTTTTTTTTTTTTTTTTTCAAACATCACGTTTTCATTTTAATTTTTTTTTTTACTATTTATTCTTAATTTTTTTCATATTTTTTTAAAAGTTACTTTTTTTAGTTTTAATAATTCTTTTAATATTTTAAAATTATTTTAAAAAATTCAGAAAATAAAATTAAAATTGGTTTTTAAACAAATATGATTTTAAAAAATAAAAATAAAAACAAAAAAATTATCATACACGACCCAAATAATTATAATGAGAGTTATTCAATCACAGACACTAACCTATTTCCTAAACAACATTTGTAACCCATCTCTCTGATAAGATTTTTTTACCACCAATTTTTAAATTCGTTTTCATTTAAAATTGTATGGGATAGCTTTTCTCACAAAATAATTATAAATGTAAATTAAATTTTAAGTATTTACATTTATAATCATTAATATTGTATTATAAATACTTGTTAATACACTATTATATTGGAGTGATATTGGTTCAGTTTTCTTTTAGGTCAAATCAATAATCGATCCGATCCAATCAATAACCGATCCGATCCAATCAATATGTTCAACAAAAGACAAAATCATTGATTCAGTTTCCCTAATTTCTAGGTCGATCCGATTCAATTAATTTGACAAAAAAAAAATCAGACCAATGTTCGATAAAATATAAAATCATTGACTCGATTTTATTCGATTCGGTTTCATACTAGTTAAATATTTTTTACTATGTTATTTTACTTCCAATTCATATTTTAATTTTAATTTTAAAAAAAATCTCACAATTTATAATTAAAATAAACAAAAATAATTAGTCATTTACTAATAAAATTTTAATTAACATGTAAAAAAAAATGAAAGTAAATGAATCAATATTGATTCAGTTTGGTTTTTATTGATTTTTAATAAAAATCAATTTGATAGAATAATTTTCAATTTTCTCTAAATAAAAATTAATATATTCAATATTGTGTTAAAAATTAAATAAATAAATAAATAACACTTTTTATCAAATAGACAAAATCATGCTTTCCGGTGAGAATTCCAATTTGAATCTTTTTTTTCGAAGCGTTTGAAAAATGAATATACGTGTGTATAATGCATATTTATTATTTATGCTTTTACTTTTACTTATACCAAAATTTTCCGAGAAAATAAACAAAAAAGATAGTTATAAACAAAAAGAATCACTAAATCAGCATCAAATCATTCTTCTATTTCTGACATTCTTCCCGATCATGGTGTCCTTGAGAAGATCATACCTGCAACGATGGTGATCGATCACGACGCAGAGCTGCCGAATCACTTCACGCTTCTCTTCTGCAAGTCGGAACACTTCTTCGTCTTTCTCCTTCAGTATGTTCTCCATTTTCATCATCTTCTTCTGGAATTGCCCCAGCGTTCTGATCAGGTTCAGTTTCTCTCCTCCTTCTTTGCTGATTTTCGCCTCTAGATTCCATAGTTTCTCTCTGAGCAAGAATTCATGTTCTTCCTTCTCCTCCAGTTGTGCGATGAATCGAGTTAGATTCGCTTCCAGCTGCTTCAACTCGTTGTTTCTTGTTCTTACCCAGTATTTCGCGAATCCGACCTCCTTTGTGATCCATAATATGTGGCTTTGAAGCTTGCTGCTCTCTTCTTCGAAGTTTCGAGCCATTTTGTCCATTTCGCATTCGTTCAGGTTGCTGAGCTTCAACAGTTCTGCTTCGTGATTTTCGAGTTTTTGTTTGAATTGTCGCTTCTCTTGTTCGCATCTTTTGTTTCTGGATCTGTAACTTTCTCTGCTTTTGGTGTGTAGTTGCTCAGTTGCGAGGATTCTTTGTGATAGTAGACGGATTTTGTCTTCCAGGCCGCTGCGGAGATCTTCTGCCAATTCCTCCATTTTCCTCTCCGTCTCTACCAGGCTTGAATCGGCGTCAGGTAAGTAACTACTCGCTTGATTGTGTTTATCGTTCAATGTTGCGATTGTTTCGTTCTTTTCGTTTATGATTCTTTCTTGTTCGTCGATTTTGATTCTTAATTTGTTGTTTTCGGCTTCGATTTCAGTGATTTCTTGCCCTAATTTGATGTTCTCAGCATACGATGCATCTATTTTATGTTTCTGATTCTTGAGTTGCTCCATTAAGGCGATCGTTTGAGAAGAAGCTTCTGTTTCCATCTCGGAGTTCTTAGTGCTGAGCCTTTGGTTTTCTGATCTTATCCTGCTGTTTTGTTCTTCCGTTTCTCTTCTCCGATAATGCAAAGTGTCTATTTCTGTTTCCAGATCCGTAATCCGAGCAAGAACTCTCTCTTTCTCTTCCACCATCTTCTGCTCAACATCAATCTTATTAGCTAATTCTTCTTTTAGATTTCTTATCGAAATCATATTCTCGGATATCTCGTGATTCTTTCTGTTTTCCAATTCTCGTTTCTGGTTTCGTACGCTGTCTAAATCCCAATGCAGTGAATCAACCTTCGCTAAGGCTGCATTCTTTTGAACAATCTGTTTTTCTAGTTCACTGATTTGAATTTGAACATGTAAGTTGCTCGACTGTTCTTCATTCTGTGAATTATGGATACTACTGGTGCTAGCTTCCTCCGACGAAAAGTATTCTGATTCGGAGTCGGAGTCGGAGTCGGAGTTGGAGTTGGAGCTTGAAGATGAAGAAGAGTCATCTTCATTGTCCCCTTCTTCTTTCTTTCTGGATTTCACGATTCTCTTAGCTTCACCTCGAAGATGTCCATATTGTTCATAAATTAACTGGTAGTTTTTGTATAGATCTTCAACGAGACAAACAACTTCTGTTTCCTTCTTCGACTCCATTGGCACTCTGATTTTTCCTTCATCTTTCTTCTTCACTAGCTTCAAGATTCTTGTCATCTTTTTTTCCATTTCTGAAAATTGAACCATGGATTATTCTTCTAGAAAGAAAATGTAACAAATATAATGCACCCAATCATCCCACTAACGAGGCTACTTTCCTCCTTAATTCCTTGGTAGATAGTTATTATAGATTCATCATCTTTTATAATTCTCTAAGCCTTCTTATCACTAGGTCACCTCATTATATTTACATTTTCCTACTATTTTTAATGGTCTTTTAATTTGTTATTTAAAAAATGATTTTTTAGTTTGTAATAATTTAGTTTATGGTATTCTCAGATTGGTAACAAACTAGTTTATGTACTTCAAAATAATGATATAGCCCATATGTTTAAATGTAGTATGTTATATATAAATGATGGATAAACTAATAAGAAACTAAACATGTTTGAAGACTACAAAGACTTCATTCCAAATCAATACTTAGTTTTGACAATATTTTTTAAGGTATGAATTAAATTGTAATTTAAAGTGCAAGAAATAAATTGCATACTAAAGATTCATGGGCTAAATAATTATAATTTGAAAGTAGACTAATTTGTTACAAATTAGAGTTAACTCAATAATATATTTTAAAAACAAATGTTTAATATATAAAGAAAGAAACCCTTCATCTAGTATCATCCATCTTTGAAACAATTACCAAGTCCCAAAAAGAAAATTCCTCTAGGAGCAAAAGCTTACTATTTGCCAAAGGAAAAAGAGAATGCCAAAGATATTGAAATTTGTCCATATATTTCAATAAGATCATCTAATAAGCAGCTGTTCACATAGTTAATAGTCATTATTGAATTAAATATGTGATAATAATAACTATCAGTGGAACGAGTCTACTGTATTTTGAAGTCATATATATAAATAAGCTCTATTTTGAAGTTATATGGATGATTGGATTAAAACTAAGTTGTCATTTTCAATTAAGCTACATTAAATTGTCATTTTTCAAGTTATTTGGTTATCCAGCTAGCCATTAATCCCAAAATTCGAAAGTATCACGTCATTGGGACATAATTGAGTGTCACATACTTAATTCAACAATGATTATAAAACTAGAATAAATTAAAACAATAAGATCGAAGTTTAGACTAATTAATGATTGAAACTTACCTGCTTTAGTCATCTTCTGATGTTCAGCAATTTCATCCGTTTTTAGATCAATCCCATTTGACTCTGTCAATCCTCCTTTTCGCAACCGTTGGTTCCCCATCTCTTCAAAACTCAACCTAATTTTCAATTACAAATAGAATATTGAGAACCAAAAATTGATTTCCGGGCTCGAACTCTTGATAGTAAAATTGAAATGAATTATTTTTTAAATAAGAGTACGCTACTTTTTTACAGTCAAGTTCCTTTCTATTCAAGAGATTCAAAAAAAAATCATTAAATAACAACCATCTTTTTTTAAAAAAATACAGCCATCTCAAAATACAATTTGAGTCAAAGTAGATCTTGATATATGAGTTACTAACTAGTTAGTTTTGAGGTAAAATTTTATATTATTTAATATCTTGTTGCCTTATAAGTCAAAAGAGTCATTTGATTTTTTTTTTTTTTTTTTTTTTTGAGTACAAGTTGGGGGTATTACAAGTACCGATCTCAGGATTAAACCCGTGATGTTGATGTTGAATTGGTCTATAACCGAACAATGAAATTATTGCGCCACTGACACATTCAGTAAAAAGTCATTTGATCTAATAAAAATTGAAAGTTGAAAGTCGATTCAAAATTGATGAGCCAAAAAAAGACACAAAAACTTCATATTATCTAAACGATCCAAAAAATTTATGATTTGCTATGACAATTTTGTTTCATCTTTGGCTCCTACACTTGGATCAAACAGTAAAAAAATTTCATTTAAAAAAAATTTGAAACCCAATTCAATTTTTTGTCCTTAGATTAACTTGGTAGAAATCTCATGAAATTTCAATTCAATCCCCTCATTCATCAATCTTGAGAGCCATAACAGGATTAAGAAGAAAAAAAATTGAAACATACAAAAATTGCAGAATTCACGATGAAGCAAAAGAAAATCATTCGGTAAAAAAGAAAAGTTAAAAAAATTACCTGGGATTGAATTACGGTTGTTCACGCAGTAGATCTGTTAAGGAAAATAAAAAAACATTGGAAAATAATATTTAAAATAGGCAAAAAAAAAAAAAAAACAAAGAAGACGTAAACTAGAACTTAAATAGGGACAGCAAACGAAATGGAAAACGAAAATTTATAATTTATAATTTAGTAATTAATTAAATATATTTTTATCTCTCGTCCTTTATTTACGGGGAGATGGAAAGTTTGGCGCTTCTTTCGCTCGCTTGAATATCGTGGGAGTTTATCGTGCAAAACACGATATTTTGAAACAAAATTTGTGTTTGGTAATCTACATAATCGAAATCATTAGATATCTGAGGCCCCGTTTGATAACCATTTGGTTTCTTGTTTTTGATTTTTCAAATTTAAGCTTATTTTCTCTCAAAATTTCTATAATGTGCTCCATCCTCCCCACCATTTATTCATCTTTCTTTAAGAAAGTAGGAGAATATTAACCAACTTTTAAAAACAAAAACAAACTTTGGGAAGCTATTTTTTTTGTTTTTAAAAGTTGGTTAAATTTGAAAAACAATGTGCTTTAAATAGTCAAACGGGGCCTGAAATAATGAATGATAGTTATCTGATATTTTTAAATAGTCATGTTTGTTTAAAGGAATAATGTTATGAGTATATAAAAATATTCAGATAATAGTATAAAAATGTCTTAAATGCCCTCGTATCTTAATTTACATATTAATTTATATAATTAAATTTATAACATTTTTATTATATTTAAAAATAAATTTACCCGGTAAAAAAACTAAAATAAATTCATAACTCAGTGATAAATTTGCTAAATATAGAGAGTTTAGACAATTATATTTGGAAAAAATAATGTGCTTTAATTTATTATTGAAAACAATCAAAATATTATTAAATTTAATAAAAATTATTTTAAAATAAGATATAAATATAATTTGTTATGTACCGTTAGTTGTTAAAGCATGCATGATAACCATACACTACAAAACAACATATTATTTAATTTCAAGCTATAAAATATAGAAAAAGTAAATTTATATATATATATATATATATATATA